>SNQJ01S0019475.1:0-11535 GCA_010110895.2 Picea sitchensis | reverse complement strand
GATAATGGGTGGTCAGTGTCTCCATCTCCCAGTTGTGCTAACACAACTCCTAGTGCAATAGAATATGCATCAACATGCACGTGAAATTCCTTGCTCGAATCTGGGAAAACTAGAATAGGCGCAATAACCATTTTCTATTTCAGTGTATCGAAGCTCTATTGGCATTCTTCTATCCAATGAAACTGAAATTATTTTTTCAAAATCTTCCCCATGGGTGTTGTGATCTATGCATAGCCTTTAATGAACTTCTTGTAGTATCCAGTGTGTGCCAGCGCAGTGCGCAGCTGTTTGACTAAAGTAGGAGGGGGCAAATCAACTATAATATCAATCTTAGATGGGTCTACCAACAGTCTCTTCTTACACACATTATGACCTAACAACACTCCAAAGGGTGAAAAGAATATCCACTTCTTCAAGTTCAAGGAAATTTGACACTGCCTACACTTATCCAACATAAGTCTTAAACATTCAATATGATTTTGTAATAAGCTAAAAATAATCCAATCATCAAAATATGCTTCCATAATTTTATGTAAGAACTCCTTGAATGCTTCAACCACTACCCTGGAAAATATGGTTGGGGCATTCTTCAATCCAAATGACATCATTGTATACTAGTAGGATCCCCATTTTGTTTCAAATGTGGTCTTATGGTGATCTTCCTTGGCAATCCAGATCTGATGATATCCTGGAAATCCATCTATAAAATAATATACCTCCTGTCCTCCTACATTATCTAACACTTCGTTAGTAAATGGTGTAGGGAATGGGTCATGAAAACATGCATCATTCATCTTCCTGAGATATACATAGATCCTAATCTCTTCGGTCTTTTTATCCTACACCACCATAGGGCTAATCCATTCTGATTCTTCAACAGGTTCTATGATTCCTGCCTCCAACATTCTGTCGAGTTCAATGCTCACTTTCTCCTTATATTTAGGGTTCAATATGTAGGGTATCTGTTTAACTGGCTTTGCATTTGGTTTCAAATGGATCCTCATCTCTCCCATGGTCCCTTTAATTCCCTTCATATCAGTGAACTTGGTTGGAAACAAGTCCTGATATTCATGTAGTAACTCTGTGATCTTGTCAATAGTGGTAGCATCCCAATAATCTCCAACATTTGCAAGCTTCGATGTTTTCTCTGTTCCAATATTGACCTTTTTTTTTTTAATTGGTTGTCCAATGAAAGGTAGCTCAATTCCTGGTCCTTCTATGTCTCATTGGCCTTCTATTTCGGTGATGTTCACCTTCCTAGGGTCATTGTCTTTGTCAGCATTGATATTGTAACATCCTTGCAATTTTTGGAGAGGCGCAGTCCATTCGTCCTCTTCTTGTTCCAAAGGGAGGCTAGGTTCCTCCTCAAATACTTTCTGTCTTACAATCCGTAACTCTTGATCCACTGTAGGATATTTTCTTTCAAACAAAAAGGTAGTTACAAAGTTCTGGGTCATACCTTCCCAATCTGCAGTGATGAGGTGTAGTGCTGCTTGAAGATACCAGTTGATAGGGGTTGTGTCCAGTGTGTTGATGAATTTGTGCACCCATTTATCTTGAGGAATGTTGCTCCAGGATCCCTCACAACTTCGCACATGGTCCTTTAGAAAACTTAGACCTGTGTACCTAGCTTCGCAGCCTTCGACTTGCTCTAAAAATTGCGCTGTCATCAAAGTGCGACATTGTACCCAGTCTATAATGTTGTTTTTGTGTGTCCCCCACCATCTTGTTGGGGTTTCTTTCAAGGCCTCATCCATTTCCAATAAACTTTGTTGTGTTGGTACAATTTCTTCAAAGTCCAACAAGAATGCTTCTAAATGATTCAGACCATCAAAGGTGGGCAAGTTACTTATTGTTGTACCGATCCAACAAACTTCTCGGGTTAATCTAGCACATCTCCTTCCAGATATTTCATACATTTTGTTCTGTCAATTCTCCAATGCTTCTTCAGAATCTGATGAACATGCGTTTCCACTTCGCTAGCTTAGGTTCCCATCCACCATAGGATTAATGTAATCCTATTGTCTGGCTGTTAATTTGTATATGTTTTGTAGTTCATATGCGTGGTGTTCTTCTCTGATGGGTTCTGTGTATATCTAACCTTCATCGAGACAAAAGGTGCAATGAACCTAAGGCCATATCCTTCAAACGTCATTCTTCTTTTCTTTAAATCAACCGTAGTGGAATTATTGAAATCCCAATCAATTCCTAACAGTGCAGGGTAAGGAAAACTATCATCAACTATCTCAATCACCTAGAAGTATGAAAACATCCTTAATCCATCGATGTCCATAGGGACATGTTCCAATATTCCAAAGGGGCTTACAGCTTGTTGATTAGCCATCCTAAGCCTGATAGGGGAATAGATCAACTTAGGTTTTCCCATCAGTTCCCAGGTCTGCTTCGTCATCACATTGACCTATGAACGTAAGTCGAGGACCACATAGTCAATATCATACTCTCCAATTTGAGCATTCAGTTGTGGTCCCTTATTTTCCCTTCTCTTTTTAGAGACTTGGTGTACTTCTCTATTCAGCAAGGGATCTATCTTTCCTAGCTCATACTGTATGATTAAATTTTGTAGCTCTTTTACAACGCTTTCATCCTGAATCAAATTAATACAAGTATATAATAATTACATTATCTTTCTTACCTCTTTTCCCTCTCCTGGCAGAGCATACTGATCGAATGCCAGAGGCATTCCACATTCTTTTACTTCTAGTCGTGTCTTCTTTGCAGCTTTCCTGACTCCTAATTCTTCTGTAGTATTTCCTTGGGTCACTCTGTCTTCTCCTGTAACAATGCCTCCTCTAGTGATAACATTGACTCTAGGGTCCTCTCCACGAGGTTCAACGTATATTAGTTGCACTTCGGGTTCTGCTGAGGTCCTCGTCTCTTTTAAATTTTGGCTAGCAGAACAGGACAATATTCGATAATATGTTTGAATGAGCTGCAGTAGTTGCAAGTGGTACAAGGGTTCTGACAGTCCCTTTCTAAGTGTACTGTCTACGTGAAGCTATAACAAATGATTTTTCCCCTACTTAGACCCATACCTCCTCCTCGTCCTCTTCCTCTGAATCCACCATGAGGGTTGAAGTTTCCTCTTCCTGGAGAATTATACTACGTAGAGTTTCCTTCTTGTTGTACTTCGCCTTGAATTTTGTATATATCCCTTTAACTTTCATGCATGAGGTCATAGGCCCTACAATCCCTATTATAATGCCTCATTGAATTACAGAACGTGCAATACAAATTTGTGGGTGTCTGAACATATTGTTGCATGTAGTAGCATTCACCAGGGAGATGTCTATTTCTACATACCATGCACCATGGTAAGGTAACTTTTTTTAAAGGAATCGGGGCTCCATATGCCAAATTCTCATGAAATAGGAGACAGAGATCCTTGTCATGTCCTTATGATTTGCATCTAATGCACCAGATATCTTCCCTTTTATCTTTTCCCTTGCATTTTTTCATATCTTCGACCTGTAGAGATAAACTAGTTAGTTGGCTCAAGATTTGACTCATATCTGAGATGGATTCTCCCATAGGGGTTGATTCTAACTTCATGGCGATCTCCAACACCTCTGCCTATGAAAAAATATTTTGTTGCATAAGAGGAACTCTGATGTGCGGTAAGAGGGCAGAAATGAACCACTCCTTGTTCTGCTCGTCTGGGATCTAGAAACTCAAATGGCCTGTCAAGGTATTAAATCTTTGATCAAACTCCCACACAGGTTCAGCTATTCTCTGCTTGATTTCTTTTAGTTTTGTAATGCACTGCGACTCTGACTTAGGTTTCTTGAATTTGGAAATTATCACAGTCTTAATGAAATTCATTGATTTAGGTGCAACTCCTTGGAGAAATTTCATGTACCAGCTCAGCGTGCGATCTCTCAGGGTAGTTCTAAACTGAGCTCGTTTAACAACTTCATCGGTGATATTTTTAATACTCCACACAACTTCACATAGAAAATAATGTTGATAGGGATATTTAGATCCATCTCCTCTGAAGGTGGGAACCTCATCTCATCTGCCATAGATCTTCCTAGGTTCCCTGATTGAATATGTGGTGAACTTCTAGTGACAGTGCTTTGAGTGCTCTGGTGACTCTGATTACTCTAATTGCTTAATGTTGCTAAAACAATATGAGGAATAATATTACTTACTTCAACAGTTGGTGTGGTTCCTTAAGTTTCTGGCTCTTACCAGCGAGGTTCTTCATCTTTCCCTTCCTCTGCCCTAGCGGATTCTGAATTCTCTTCATTTGTTAGATCTGCCTCTTCTCCACTATAGAAACCATCATCCTCATAGTTCTTCTTAAACATGTTCACAAGAGGAACTTCTCTGAACACTCTCCCACTACGTGTATGTCCAACCTTTGTGTCGTTTTCCCTATCCGAGTCCTTGAACATTATCCTTTTCCAATATGACAAACTATTGTACCTTTAATATGTTCTTCTCATGCAATAACATCTTGATCTTAAACTTTAAAAAGTGTAAAAAATTTCCTTTGGGTCCCTTAAAGAAATACCTCTCGACTTGGCTATATGACTCTACTCTGTCAACAACAAACTCACTGATGTACCCTCCAATGGTTTTATCAAACCAGTGATCTACTTCTCTTGACACCTCATTATCAACTCTCTTGATCTTCTTGATCAACGTTGACGTCCAAACCACAGGTGTTCTAGATCTAATCTCAAACTGGGTATCTGATAACCTAACTAGCCACTCATATAGCTCCTCATGGATTCCTCCAAATAAAATATCATTTATATCAGTAAAGATATATCTTCCCAACCAATCATTTGTACTAAGATTAGGTTTCTTGTTCTGGGCTTCTGCGAAGTCATTTTCTTGATCTTCTATCCACTTTTGAATCTCTGTCTTTGATGGAAACAACCTTGAAATTCCCTCAAGAAGATTCATGTCCCGACAATAGAACCATTTGTTGTCATAGGGGTAGACCCAGTGTTGGCACAGGGGCAAACCCAACATTCAATGCTACAACAATGCACCAACAAAACCCTAACTACCGACCCTTTTGGCAACACCTGCCAAGCAGATGAAGTCTCACCCAAGGTAGAGGCAGAAGTGGTTGCAGGACTCAGATGTATGCAACCTTAGCTGGGAAACAGATCTGTGATTCTAATGCTTAATAGAGAACTTAGCAATTAACCTTCATCAATATTTGATTCTTAGTAACAATGCAGATGTACCCTAATTACAGAGTATCGCAGTATGAAACCAGATCCATCATCTAATAAAACTTAACATAATAGGAACATATTAGATCTAGAAAATTCAAGCACTAAGCACATCCATATAGGTTAGATCTAGCATTCATTCACATGATTAGGCATAAAGAAACATCATATATATCTAACATGCATCACAAAGAAACACATCGATGCATCGCACAAAGCAGAAAAACACAGCATGTACGTGGTTCACCCCCACCCTGGGGCTACATCCACCAACTCTTCTTCTTTATTAATGTCTTCAATCAGTTACAACACACAATCATCAAAACCATTCTGCGCACAGGACATAAGATATGTGCATCTCTCTAGATCCTTCTTCCTTGCATCGTAGCACAAAGCCTTCTATAATCTCTATAATAACTTGCACTTAGCTCTGTAACCCTTCTACAGTCATGCACATAAAAATACTAGCACTTAGCTTACATCACATAGATAGGCTACCTTTCTTTACTTACTTCGCCTAGACATATATTTATACATAAGTGGGCCTAAGCATGGGTGAACCCATGGGCCGACATCCCTTTCCCATTACATTTTCCCAAAAACCCAAAAAGGGGCTCGAAAGTGGGTAGAGAGCCCATGATCTCTGCTTTGTTTGGCGCTCCATATTTGATAGGTTGTCAAAGTCCCAAAAATGGTCAAATATGACCAAGTTTTCCTCAAAACTTGGTCAAGGGCCAACAGGCCCCCAACACTCACCTGTGACTCGTCCCGAGTCACTTTGGTCTGAGCAATTCCACTTCGAACACCTCAAGCTTGGCTCAAGTTGCTTCGATCTGTTGTAGTGCTACTACTTATTGCTCAGTGAAATCCTAAATAAGTGCATCATTGACTGGTCCTTCGAGGCGTTGTTCTTCTGTACTCACAACCTGTTCAATTTATGCTCCTTGGCTTTCAAGTTCAGTGAATAGTTGACATGCCTTTTCTTGCACTGGTTGAAGTCATTGAGAGACTTCCATTACTTTAATCTAGAGTGTGTGTACTTTTTGTTGGGTCATGCGTTTCTCTGGAAACCTCTTCATTCTCTCAACTGGTGACAAGGCCTTTAGTTGCACTTGTAATGTGTCTGCCTGCTGCTATGCGTGTTGGAGTTGCGACTCTAACGCCTATAATTATGGACTTTTCGTGAGGCTTTCATACATCTAGGTGCTTATGGAGCTCAACTGCTTGTATTCCAAGGAAAAGGATTTTAGTCGGTCAACTGCGCTTCGGGAAGTGGCCTCTCTTAGGTATCTTATTTCTTGAGGTGTCTCAGGCACAGTGAAAAGTTCCAGGTCTACGATGCACTGCTGAAGTTGCTGGATCACTCCTTCCATTTGTGCCACCTGCTGTGGAACTCATTCTTCTATATGGACTTCGAGGAGTGTCACAGAGCGAAGTTCTCTATGAACCCGTTTCTGTACTTCGAGTTTCTCTGTGAGAAAGTGTTCCTTGTCTTTCTATAGTGTTGCTTTCTCTTTCTCCCACTTTGCTTGAAGAGATAGTTTTTCCTGTTCTTCATTACTACGTTGTTCTAGCATATCTTTCTATGCCTATGCCAAAGTTTGGGTAGCTTGTACTATCTCTTCCTGAGCTCATTGAAGGTCATCTTCAACTTTATTGGAAATCTGGTGCAGTTGGGCTGGTTCATCTCCTGGTTCTTCTGTTCCACTTATTGAGGGTGCAATAGAAAATGCGTGGCTGGATTGTAGTGCCTGCTGGACTTCTCGAAGTTGTCCCTTGATTCGGCTAAATACCTCCTCCTGCTTCGCTTCTTTATTTTCCATGATCTTCAATGAAGCATAATTCAATGCAACGACTAAGAAGTCAAAATCGTCTGAGGTGAGGGTAGTCTTAAACATAGCCCTGGTGGCTCTGGATTTCTTTCGGGATGAAGGCCTTGGTGGGGTAACCTTTCTTTCCTTGGTTGGATCCTCTTTGTCTCTAGGAAGAGTAACTTTGACTTTGTTTTTCTCGACTTTTGTGCCACCTAGTTCTCCACCATCATCTCCCTGATCAGGTGAGATCGAGGATGTATCCATCGATGTGTTATGGACATCATGCACTTCATAATTTTTATTCATTTTACTTGGTCCCGGTGTGTCCGTCATAGTGTCAGATCTATCCACATCGGACATCTTTGCGGGGTCTGCTAGAACAAGGAGGTTTGTCGACCATTCCTTGGTAATCTCCTTCAAGTCATATTCTGTCAATTTGTAATATGATTGGAGCTATTGTTTATGCTCATCAACGCGCATTGTAATGTAGGTGAAGTGGCGGTCCATGTTGAACTTCATCAAGGGTCTAAACCTATAAAGTGTGTTTGGGGTGATGCACGGTGTAGACTAGATTGTAATATTTAACTAGTTGTAGTAGGCGTGGAAGACAACATTACACTACCACTGTTTTCTCATGTCGCTGGAATACCAAAGTGTATAGGACTTCGCGGCCAATGGTTCGAAGGGTTCTATATCCGGGAAAGTGGCATCTTCTAGTAGCTCCCAAAAAATTAAAGTGATCAATATAAGAATCCAACTAAAATGGAATTCATACCCTTGGTCTTGCACTTCTCTGCAATCAATCTCTAGTTGGTTGACAAGGTACTACGCCTAGTTCATTTGTAATCCCTATGCACACTTCCCTGCGAGGTCCACCACGAATCTGGTCACCTGAGTTGGTCTATTCTTACGAACTAACTTTCTCGTGATCAACTGATAGGCAAGGTGCATTATGTCACTCTGGATAGAGGCTACCTTGTAGCCTCGTGTGCCCTTCTCGACATCGCCATAGGTTTCCTTAATTTTCTGCACTAATGCTCGGTCAGAGGTCTTGCTAGGGTAGAACTCCTATGGCTCAGGGCCTTGCAATATAAGCCCTGTGATCTGATTGATCAAGGTTGGATCCACAGTGATGCATCAGTTTATCCATAGGTATCCTCTATGATAGCAAGATAGAAGAAACTTTACGCACGCATTCACCTCCTGGTGTCTGCGAAAGTGTGGGATGTTCATAACATTCAACAATGTAGACTGTGCGAGGTTTTGGGTCCAAGACTGTGGGACGATATTCGAGTTCTTTCCCTTCATATTCATTAGATACTTGTGTGTGGCAAGCATAGTGTATACTTTCATGTCATCGAGGTTGAAGTCACTAAACTTCAACACTGCGAGCTTGTCTTGATCATCTTGAACTGCGTGCACTCCTTTCAGAAGGTATGTGGTGATCAAAGTATGCTCGATGTCTCTGGGTACACTTTCGCGGTTAATCCCACCACTTAGAGGTGGTATGTAAATTGGCAGAATGCGTGGAATAAGCTTGCCATTCACAATGTCATCTCTATTCTTTATTCTTGTCTCTGTCGTGGTTCGGGAAGGTCCTGCTCCGCGAGAAGTTGAGGGAGAATCTTGTATTCCTCCTGTTGATGATGCTTGCACAACTACAGACATCCTTCTTTTTGACATGACTCTCTCAGCCATTAAGTCAATTAGAATGTCTTCGACTACTTTATCTACTACGATGAGATCATCCAACATACAATCTCAGGGTCGATTAGATCGGGTGGGAACTGGATTCAGAAACTGCAGTGGAGGGTACGGGAACAAGACGATGATCACAGTGAAAAATAATCACAGGCTGTGGGATCAAGTTCTCAGTTAGCAAAAGTTATTCTTGGGGTGTGGTGTGGTATACTAAGTAATAAATTTAGCAACGGTCTGCTTTCAACGGGTATGAGGCGTCATTAACTCATGTTATGTTCGTTTATGGTGCGGTCTGATGGTCTAGTGGTGAATCATCAATGCTTTTCGACCCGTTCGGAGCGACAGTCAAACAATTATATCAGCTTCCAATGGCTATATTTTTTCGTCTCAGTTAAGTGTCCTATGTCGTTGGTCTGATATCTCGGAAAAGTTCAATTTCAGCGAGTTTCCCATTCTGCGAGGTCCCCTCTGAAATATTTTGTAGTCTGTCGATCTTAGCTCTCTTTTTACTTAGTTTTTTAGCCTTGTTTCCAGTGATCTTTGCCTCTGGGATTCTCTTTCCATTTTGATTCTTATTTTCCTTGAACATAGGTACTTCGCACTGCTGACATTCTATCCTAAGACCCAGGGGTAATAATTCTTCTTTTTCTGGAACATGTGCTTCGGGCTTCTGTGAGCCTTCTGACATTCTTTCAGCTTCGACATTTGGGCCTCTAACGATAAGTGGCTTCAGTTTGTTCTCCTATTCTTCAATCAACTACGTAATCCTTTTGGTCATGAAATCGGTTAACTCTTGTCTCTGTTGTTCTAAAACTTTTTCTTCTTCTTCCTTTGTGTCTTTATCTCTCTTAATCCAAGGTTTCCCAAGTAACATAGTAAATGGGGCGCTATCCTCAATAAACTTAATAATCTCAAAATCTTCTTCAGTCGAAGATCCATTGACTTTTATAGGTATCTGAGCGAGTTTTCCACTTAACATTATCAGTTTTCCTATGAATAGTCCTATTCCTCCCAGTGAAGGAATCATGGTGGGCTTCCCTATAACTTCCCAAGTTCTTTCTGGCATGATGTTCACTTGTGTTTCTTCGTCAAGAATATAGTCAATGTCGAAGTCCCCTAGTCTTGCTTCAACTTGTTCCTTTTCTTTGAAGATCTCTAGTAATCATACATATTTATGTTCTTTCAGGGTTTCTTTCATCTGTATCAATACTTTCTCTGATTCTTTCTGAGATTCGGCTATTTCTAGAGCTATCTTAGGGTTTTCGTCATTCAGATTCATTCTTTCAATCTTAGCAATCATTCTAGGGAAATCCAACACTTCATGGTCCAAAGCTTTGCAACAAAGACAACTAGGTTTTCCACCCGACCATTCCTTACCTAGATGGCCTGGTTTTCTTCAACTGTAACATAGGGTTAATCCTCTCTTTATTATGAATGATCCCCAACCTCTTCTATACTTCACATTAGGATCATGGTAGCTAGCCTGCAAAAAATTCTTTCTAGTATCCTGCATCCATTGGTTAGTCCAAACATTCTTTCTATGCATAGGTATAACATATTTATCATTATTCTTACCAGATCTATTCATATCAAACCTTATTTCATCTAACAATGCTCTAGTTTTCAAGCTAGGATAGACTCTATCAAGCATACTTAGATCCATATTTAGCTTACTTTTTCACTTATCTTACTTTTACAGAGCATAAATCTTCCATATCTAAAAAATTTTAGTTGTTCTTACCTCTATCAGAGAACAGAGCTTACAGATCTTACCTCTTTCTGTAGATTTGACCTCTTTTCTTCAAAAACTTCCACTTTAACCTTTCTTAGAGCACAAAGCATTCATAAATGACCTCTTTTCTTCATATCTGTCCTTCCTTATTTAGCACAAAGCTTATTAGATCAAGTGGATTACTGTGCACTAGGTCTCAAGTCCATGCACAGAGCTTCCAAGTTCAGAACAAATATTTGCACCAATCTTCTTCTTTCTTAGTTCCCAGCAATCACAGTTTTAAGTCCCGACAACTAAACAATTTGTTGCCACAGGGGCACACCCATGGTTCAACGCACCAACAAAACCCTAACTACCGACCCTTTCGGCAACACCTGCGAAGCATATGAAGTCTCACACGAGGTAGAGGCAGGGGTGGTTGTAGGACTCAGATGTCTGCAACCTTAGCTGGGATATAGATCTGTGATTCTAATGCTTAACGGAGCACTTAGAAATTAACCTTCATCAATATTCAGTTCTTAGTAACAATGAAGATGTACCCTAATTACAGAGTATCGCAGTATGCAACCAGATCCATCATCTAATAACACTTAACATAACAGGAACATATTAGATCTAGCAGATTCAAGCACTAAGAAAATCCATATAGGTCAGATCTAGCATTCATTCACATGATTAGGCACAAAGCAACATCATATCTATCTAACATGCATCACATAGAAACACATTGATGCATCACACAAAGCAGAACAACACAACATGTACGTGGTTCAGCCCCACCATGTGGCTACGTCCACCAACTCTTCCTCTTTATTAATGTCTTCAATCAGTTAAAACACACAGTCATCAAAACCCTTCTGCACATAGGACATAAGATCTATGCAGCTCACTAGATCCTTCTTCCTTGCATCGTAGCACAAAGCCTTATATAATCTTTATAATAACTTGCACTTAGCTCTGTAACCCTTCTACAGTCATTCACAGAGCACTACTAGCACTTAGCTTACATCACATAGATAGGCTATCATCCTTTACTTACTTCGCTTAGACATCTATTTATACATAAGTGGGCCTAAGC
>SNQJ01S0019474.1:70805-99612 GCA_010110895.2 Picea sitchensis | reverse complement strand
AACTTGTAGAAGTTGGTTGAGGCAATAAAGAGTTATAGGGAAAGTAATGAAAAGTGGATAAAAAACTAAAAAAGAATGGAACAAGAGGATTATTATTCATCTTCTACCGAGTGTGATTGAATTGCAAGAAAAATAACAAGAATACTTACATAGGACATGAATCCAGCAGGTGAAGAATGCCATTAATGGGCATAGAAAGGAAAAGTAAGACTCCATAGAATTGAAGGTGGAGATGTGTTGATAGTTGCAAGATTGATGTGAAAGAGAACAAGGAGCTTATGAGGAGATGTGTGAATCATCTCTATGTGCCAAGAAGAGGAGTTCCTATGAAGTATTTTTTATATATGACTTGGCTACCTTGTCTAAAATTACTCGAAGCAAGAAAGACACTTCTGATATCAGAGTTCACAGTGGAAGCATGATACAATGTAGATGAATTAGGGATAGAAAAATGAAGGTTCTTTCACTTGAAAGGTGTCACTGAATGAAAATAGACTTCCATTGGAAATGGTATTGTGTGCGAAAAGTATGGCTTCATAGGGAATTGTTAAATGAATAAATCCAATGGATAGCTAGAATTAATAGCAAGGATGTGGAGTGATTATTGATAAGTTGATTCAAGGATGTTGTGGTAGTAGAGTAATGGAATATTGTGAGTTACCTCAATCCAAGATGTTGAAATGTTTCATAAAGGTAAAGTTTGGATATGTCTGCCTAAGAGAAGTTGTTGCAAATAGAACACATCGGCTGGATTGCAAAATGGCCAAGTGAAACTTGGATGGAAAGTGTTTAGAACATAGAACACTAGGGAAGATGAGCCGAATGGGAGCACACAAGGCAACGGGGATCTGAATAAATTTAGAGACAACCAACTACAACATAAATAAATAAGTGAACTAAAACGTAAATGAACTGGAGTGCATGATGCATACCATGGAACTTAAAATACATATGAATTAGTAGGCGTGCTGTCATTAAATGCTTGGTGCATATGGATGCGCATTGGTGCATATGTACACGATTGGATATGCATATGGCATACTTGTGAACTTAGAATAGTTTGTTATAATGAAATAATGATGTTATGGAAATTGAGTATGACCAGGATATATTTAGGAAGAATGATATATCCTAGTTGAAGATGTGGATGTTGTTGTTTCTTATGACTTCCATCTATGTGAAGACCCACGGGGATGGTAGGAATGATAATAAAAATGATGCTTCCACAAATACTAGTTTATCAGGTAGCATGAAGTAGGTTGATTATATCCATGTAGGTATGCATTTGGTTGCTTCTGATGCATAAATGTTGAAGGGAATTGAGCTAAGAATTCCCTCAATTAATTTTCAATATTTAAATTGATATGTAATGGTAGAGGGCCTAGAGTATATAAATGTTGTTGATGCTAGAATGAATTTAGATAAAATCTAATTACATATTGTGTTGTGATTGGTTATAGGATTAAAACCAAGTCAAATCATGATACATACTCCTGCTATAGCAATGAATACCAATAGGGATAGTCACGTGTGAGAACATGATATGGTTGGATATGGAAGGGATATAGTGCTATGTGAGTGCTCAATGGTTTCCCTGTATAGCTCATGTTTGGACTGCAACCTCTTTGCCAACATTGAAAAGTACTTAGGAATTATGTTTCCTTGTATTGTTTATGGGTTGAAGAGGAGGGTATCCAAATAGTAGAGCAGTATTGGGAAGAGTTTGAATGATGTGATGAGGTGTTGGCCAGACCTTCCAACTCATCATGGTGTAATGCATGACATAGTTATGTGGTATTATGTAGTCAATGCAGGGATGCATTGTGTAGATGTGGCCATGGGTATTGTCACATCGATTGTTATTCTATTAGTGATTATTTGTTGCATTATGAAAGGCCCGTGGTACTGAAAATGCATAATTATGGGTAATTGCATTATATTTAATGAATACTAGCTAAAGAACTGTTGTTTGTTACAATTCTGAGATCACTTTTTGGAGTTGTTGAAAATGTTACAAGTGGTATTAAATGAATTATTGAATGAATTTTAATGAATGCATGTATATATTATATGGAATAGAAATGATTATGATAACATCTAAAATGATTTGATTATTTCTAACTCATGAAGTTGAGAACACTTCAGGAGATGTTAGATACTGCAACAAGAAAGTTGCGGGTTAAAGTAGTTACATAATGATGAATTACAGAAAAGATCTGTCGAGGGAACATAGTAATAAAAGTATTGATGGCTAGAAGAAAGAAAATATAGGCTAATAATACATGTGTATAGGATGATGGGTTCATTCTAGTTAATAGTTAGATTAATGGAAGTGATTGAATTGCTACTGCAATCAATACTGAGATCCCTTTGTGAACCTTTGTAATTTTTTTCATGAAAATGTATAATTGCTATGTTATGCTAACAGTCTGTTTGGTTGAGTGTAAATTGAGGAAATGGAAGGTAGAATGGTCTTTGATATGGTAGGGTGTAATTCCATAAGTAATACTAATAACTATAGCTGTAGAGACCAACATTATGAGCATAAAACTCATGCCTGGAAATTTTATTTTCTTGTATAAAATGGATTTGGAAATTTATAATTAAAAAAAATCGGTATGCTAAAAATTGATTTGGTTGAGTGAAGGATGGGGAAAATTGTAGGAAGAATGGCCTTGGGTATGGCACTGTTGTGAGATATAATAAATAATAATTCTTGTTGCTGCAAGAGCTAAACGAATTATGAGCTAGAAGCCCATGCTTGGAAATTTTGTTTTCCTGTATAAAACAAATTCGAAATTTATGATTGAAAATTGCTATGATATTATCTCATGATGATTGTATGTGTGTAATATAGATGCGATATTGGATATTGAACTGGAATCTTGGGAAGAAGTGAGCCAGAAGGAAATCAAGCTCAAGCACAAAGATAAGGAACGAAGAAGAGTCTAGTGGACTTGCTACAACTGGAGTTCTTGGGACGTCAACTCCGAGAATTCCTGGTTGAGTGAACTAAAGCCTTGAAAAGAAGTGGTACAACATGAAGGACTACAAAGAAGAGAAGGGGGCACATTTCCTTTAGTTTTTCACGCTAATGGGGAATGAGATCTTACTAGTTGGAACTACTGCTAGAAATATAAAATTTTAGAATATGTGTACATGTCTTGGGTTGGAGTGCCTATGTATGCATGATTTAGATCAGAGTGCCCATGTATATAATAATTTGGATATACTAATAATGTAGTTTAAAGGCCAGAGATCCTAGCTTTGTAATAATAATAACACCAGTATGGTGTTGTGCACTGAGGACGATGCCAAAAATAATGGGAGGGGGATGTAACACCCCAGTTTTAACTCCTATGAAATAGAATGTAATATGTAAATGTGACGTAAACTGGTAAGGCAGTAAAGAGTTGGAAAGGGGATAAAGTGACTATATTTATATATATATATATATATATAGGGATATGATGGGACCCAGTTCCTTTCAATCATTGGTTGATTCCCTCCCTTCCCTCTCTATGATATGCCCTTGGGAAAAATGACATAGAGTAATCCCTTCTTTCATTAAGTCAATTATATATAATGGCTAAGCCTAAGGAATGAATCAAGGGAAATATGGCTACTAAACCACCATTTGGTGAGGGACATGCCCCCTAATGGATGGGATGGTTCCTTGAGTCATATTTTTTAGCCCATGCTAGGATTTGAACAAAGGCTAACTAGGATCTGAAAAAAGGAAAATCATCCATCAATTCTTCCCATATTGTTTGTTTGATTTGAGTCCTTCCCATTGTGGTGGGGGAATAAGTGGGGAAGTTCCCACCCATGCATGTTAGTGGGTGGAGTGATTGAGAAATTACATAGTGGGGAGGCTCGATCGATGATTGAGAATCCTAGAATGATGTTGCCTGTGGTCAGTTCATGTGATGGGCTTGGTCGAGTGCCCCGTAGGACTCCATAGTGAGAAGACAAAAAGTGGTGAGTACTATAGTATAGCGAGAGAAGGCGCCATACTGGAATAAATAGATATCGTTCATGCCTCAAATTGATAGAGCAAGAGCGAAGACAACCACCCTCCATTTTCCTAGGCCCTCCCATAGGTGCAGTAGGATTTCGATCAATCTATCAATCAATATGAGATAAGGAAGATTTTTTTTTATAATATTCCCTATAATATATACGATTCAGTGGTGTTCCTCACTATAGAAAGGTTAGTGGGTCGCCCTCTAAACTATTTATTCTGTTCAATTAAGTAAGTTGGATAAGGAAGATGATTAATTATTAAATTCATTGGATAATATCTCCTTAATCTAATGAATGTAGAAAATTAGTGATTAAGGAAGCAAAATACACCCTTTCCATTCTTCCTTGCCATGGATATTCTAGTCCAGGGTGAGCATGATTGGTCAGCTTGAGAATCAATATTCTGAGCTCAGGATAGGACTGAAAGTGAGGGAGAATACCGACTCCATCCTCAATTCCCCAAAATACCACTGTCATATAGCTCCCCTCCCCCCAAAAATGAAAGCACTTACTTCAAGTGCCTGACATTTATTTGAAAGTCTCGTCCATAAACCTATCACTTTATTCTCTCTCTAGTTATCGAAGTGAACTCGATCCAGCTATACCTAGTAATAAGCTTTGTGAAATCAGAAGTATTCTTTGATTTTCCTTTCTTTGTAAAGAAATTGAATAAGTAAGTCAAGGCCCAGGTGAGGCGAGCATGGTAAGGACAAAAATACGAGCCAACCAATGGAGATAACATAACAATTACTTATGACCTTAGAAACCCTTAAGTTACGAATTTCACCAGGTAACAAAGAAGTAAACTCTACCCCTTCCTTAGATAACGAGTCAACCTTGCTGATAACTCTCTCTGGGCCTACTAGGGACCAACTGGGATAAGAATGTAAGTATATCTACCTCTCTCAGTTCAAACATAAATTCATGCATCAATGCATTGGTAAAAGGGATTTTCTACTCAGTCAACGCCATGATAAGGAGGCTGCCTACATGCAAGTAAAACCTCCATATCCTTTGATTCAACCCTAACTCCCTCCCTCTAGATAACCCCACTCTACCACATGCATGTCAAACTTCCCCTCTATAAACTTAGAGAAGGGAATCTTAGCAACAACTCTATCTCCCATGTTGTTCAAAAGGAGAGAGCCTCCCTCTATCTGAATGAGATAGTAATAGAACAGGTTTTTAGGGAGAGAGGTGTGGGAAGACCCTGATCAAGTGCTATGTTGATGGATCAGTCATGGAGTAGTTATCAGGGGAGATATATGAGGGAAGACCTATATTCCACCTTTCGAGAGAAGGATCCAATAGAAGATGAGTGAGTTGTATATGAAGCAGTTGAAGCACCATCAGTAGATCCACCACCACCTTAATGAACTATCTATGCCTATGTACCAACCAACACATCTTATTCTTCTTATTGTTCTCTCAGAGATGCTGTAGCACCCCTTCCTGTCCCAACTTCTCCAATATCTCCACCACCAATATCAGTTCCAGGACGAGTAGTTATAGGTCGATATTATGACTTTCGTAAGTGAGCTAAAACCTTCTTATTTACCTAAAGCAAGAAAACATATATTGCTAGCAGTCCCTCCAACAACCAAATGGAATTCCCTCGGTCGAACCTATGTAAGGATCCCTAACTTTTTATACTTTTTTTTTCAAATTCATTTCCCTCGGTAGTTTAGTACTGATGTTAGGGGACTTTATTACCGATTTCCACTATTAGTAAGGGTGAAACTAGTATTTTTCCATTATTTCCATTATTAGTCTCCACCTTTCTCTATTATTTTCATCCCACACAGTAGTAAGGGTAGTAAATAGAGAGGTAGTAAGCCCCACCTAATAGTAAGGTGTCTCCAATGGTAACCTTTCCCTTCTTTCCTTCCAAAGAGAAAGACTGCCTGACCTTCCTAGAGTTAGAAGAGATGGCCTACCTTCCTGGTTTGAGAGACTGGAGACTGGCCTTCTCCTTCCAACCAAAAAATCAATCAAAATATTCATTAGTAAGATAATCCAACCAACTATTATAAAATAACATCTACAAGGCTGAGAGCTTAACTATATACTATCTCATCTTCCTTATTCCACTCAATAGGGAAGATCGAGCCATGACCTAAGGACTAGATCAATGAGATTAGTACTGCTTTTAGGGGGATAAGAAGGAGTTGGGAATGCCCTGATTCCTTCTATTCAAATGGGACAGTTATAGATCAGTTATCGAGGGAACAACCCAAATAATCCAGTCACCAACTCAATAAATTGGTGTAGGTGCCTTGACTACGAGATGAGTTGAATTACTGATTTCCTGGTATTTATCAATATATCCAATTTGTTTGTATCTTGACTTTTTCGGGGATTTGGTTACTGATTTAGGGGATTTAGTTACTGAATTTGAAGGGGTAACTGAAAGTTTTCATTTTCCAAATTGATTGAGTTTCCTCATGCTTGGAGTTCCTTTTTTCATAGTCAAGTGGGGAAAACGTCGTAGGTGCAAGATCTAGTTCCTATATATATATATATAGTTGGTTGTATAACGAACAAGGACAAGAGATATGGGGCTATGATTCCATCAAAGGTGATAATTATTTTTATTATATTTTATTTAACCATCTTGGTTTTAATTAAGAAAACTGGTTACATGAGCTTCTTGGGGAGAGGCCATGTGTGTCTTGGTTTTGGTAATTATATAAACTCTTCCGATGGGATATTTGGGGGTTGTTCTTTATTCTTCACTCATTGTTATGAATTCCATCACTCATCCTCCTAATTATTTTCAATTTGTGTTCTCTTGGTTGGAGCATGGAAATGAATGGTTGGAGGAGGAGATCCATTGTGAGATGGTTGTGAGGAATTACTGATCATTCCAAAGTTAGTTATCCAATTGTTGTGTGTTTTATATTTGGCCTAGGACCCGTCCTTATGGATTTATATCCCTGGATCGAGGGTGACCTGTTGTTGAGGATTGGAACAATAATGTCTATGGTTGGGAGGAACATCCTTGGTCTACAACCAATTGGTGTTTACTTGAAAAGATAAGTGCTCTCTATGTTTTTTTTATAATGTATATTCATCTATGTATTTATTTATCTCTCATATGTATTTCTGTGTGCACGATTGTTGGTTATTTGTTGTGCATGGAATATTGTTCCTTTCTTGGATGGTTTAGAATGTCCATGTTGTTTTCATGTGTTGAATCCATGTTTGTTTATCCAAGAAAATAGAAAATAAATTTGTAAGTAGTCTAAGAGGGAGAATTTGGAAGTACACAGGAAATAGGTAAGTCTGAGATCGGTATTCGTGCAAATAATTTTGGTATTTGTTGTATTGTGTATGTTACAAGTAAAGTGAGGTGGTAAATCAAAAGGGTGTGAGATTAATTTCTCACATACATGTGAACTTAATGCATGGCCATCCCATCATGTTGGCCTTCAAACCATAACTCATATGTGCATGCCAACCAATAATTTGAACAATTCACATGAGATTTTAACATATACACTATATATCTTATGCCATATAAACCAATCATAGGGTCGATACCATATGCCATGTTAGCTCATAATCATGTGCAAAAACACCTTTTACTTATTTCCATCAAACTTGTCACTTCATTATCATAACTAATCAAGTCGACATATATATTAATGTTGTTGGATGACTGAGAGGGGGGGGTGAATTAGTAATAGAGATTTTTAATCCTTTTAACCACAGTATGCAAGTGTTATTTATCTTTATGATCAATAAAGCATTATCATCCAATAATTGCAGAGTAAATAAACCATGAACAAATGAACAATCATACACATACACAATACACCAATATTTTTTACGTGGAAACCCAATGCAGGAGAAAACCATAGAATGTTTTTTCTTATTTGTCTTTAAGAATTACATTCATTCGAAGCACCAACTTCCTTTATTTTCCAGCTATAAATGGAAGGAGGCTCCAAGCCCCTATTTTCAGGCTACAACCTGAGGGAAGTTCCAACTCCCCAATTCTTTGGCTACAACTAGAAGGAGGCTACAACCCCCTATGTTCTTCAGCTACAACCAGAAGGTGGATACAACCACCTATCCTTTCCCCGTCCAACCACCCTAAAATATAAGTGCAAAATGTAGAAACTGAATATGTCCCTGTCACAACCTGTTCTGTCAAATATGTCACTATATACTCATCAACCAATATTATCTTATCACATATACCTCAAACACTATACCACAAGTCTGTACCTCAAACCGTGTACTAGAACCTCACTATTAGATGGTGCAAACCCCCTTCCCTCCAAAGGGTTGCTTGACCTCCCGATCTTGGATCGTTCAATTTATTGAACCGGATGGTTCGTCGGGCTCCTGATGAAACCAATTTAACTTGACACATGCCCTTTTCTCTTCCTCGACACCCACTATGGGACACCTGTGGACCTTCTCCTTGCGTTTTTAACTCTTGCGCCAACATTTCTAGCTCTCGAGGCTAGACTTACTCATTGATGTGACCACAGACTATGATCGTGGGACAACTCCCTTCACGACCAAGCGCTTCAGGAATTTTGCGAGTGACTTACTCCTCCTTCTCGATTTCCAAATCGATGAATGCTTCGGGACCATATCTATAGTCCATGCTCTTCTCACGATAAATGAATGTAATTGAATCATGAGTTAATAATTCACGCATCCTGTCTCCTCTCAACTCTGCTTCTTCTAATTGTTAATCAATGATGCGCTGATCCTTTGCCATGCGTCCTTCCAGATCCAATGGTCTGGATTTGAGATCGCTCTTCGTGACTTCGCGAAGATCCTTGTTCGCTTCAACAAACCTTCCAAAGTTCCTTCTCCCGAAATTCTCGATCTTCTGCCACCTGTCTCTTCCTCGATGATGGGTGAATTCTACGTCTTCAGGACTTTAGAAAGTCCTCGACTCCTTTTCACACTTAGCATAATTTCTCTTTCGAGACTTAGGTTGTTCTCAAAGGTTTTCTGTACTCCTTGCAGAAATCTGTGCCACTCTCCTGCGACTTTGATCGGCTTGAAAACCTTCATGGTTCCAAGTTCCTTTGTGAGTTTCTCATGCCTGTTGACGATTAAAATTTTCAAAGAAGTTTTGCCCGCAAAGTGTTGCTAAATCCTATTATTATAAAAAACTAAATAATACTAGTAGGTGGGACCCCCTTGAACTATTGAAAATTAGATCTATTCACTTTTGATGTTGTGATGATATGCAACATGAATTACATGGTTCATGAGATATTGTTGTTATTCGTTATGATTTGAGCTTATGAGGTGTTGATTCCTGATGTTACTACAACCTATGCTATTATGTTCTTATCACACCTACACAACAAGCATGTTAGTGAAATTGCATGAATGATAGTTTTGAGAGAAGCAAAAATACTATAACAAATGGGATCTAATTCAACAATTTTACTATAATACATGTAAACAATTGGAAAGAAATAAAAAAATTACAAGGGGGGAGAGTTTAAAGCTATCCTATTCACTATACTACATGCATGAAAGAATTTACAATTATTATTAAAGACTAGCTAACAAGTAAACGATTATGCAATTGTGATTGGGTTATGGTTAAAATGCATATGATATGGAATGTTGGTGGCACATTTGGAAACGTGATAGTGTTGTTGGTTATGCGAATGGTTGAATTATATGGGACTTGAATTATGTTATGGCATAAGTCACACTATTGGTTTTTAATGTGGTAGAGGTTTCGATACATGGTTTGATTAATGGTTAATGTGTTGGCATGTACTGATGAATTAATGCATTATGGGTGGAGGAGACATGCATTTACTGCACATCACCTTTACTCCTCCTGTTAGCCACCACCCAAGTCGGGATATTTTTCGATCTTGTTGTTGTGGTTATGCTCCAGATTTTTAGCAGGGAAGAACTGCTCGACCAACTCTCATTTTAAGGAATTCGATTACAGGTATGTTCATTTTTTGGCCATTCATGACTCTTCTCTGGTTATGAAATGATACTAGCTCAGGTGTATTGGTTTGTTCTTTCTTAAGTGTTGCAACTGTGCGTAATTGTGTCCTTGAGTTGTGGTTCTTCCTGCAATAATATTGAATTCGTATAAGTTATGGATCACCCTAGGTGGTAGCTCTCTGTTATTCTTGTTGGTTTAAGTGGAGGGTTTTTTTTTGGTCTTGGGTGGAAAGCTATCTTCGCGCATTGTTACTAAATCCAGTCTTTGTCTTTTTGGGTTTAATGGTTAAGGGAATCCCGCATCACTGTGTTTTCTTCACTTCAGAAGTGGTTGGTTTTACTATTAAGGGTCACAAAGTGGGTTTTTACTCGGCCCTGTCTTCACCTCTGTGCTGTGATTGTTTGACCAAAGAGCATGAAGGTTATACCCTACGTGCATTAATTAACCATGGTCGGGCCGAACCAGAACCTTACCTTTCGGTTATGCCCCCCCTGTCATGGATTTGTACCTGTCCACGAATGAGTTGTGGTCCTTCCTGTGTATGCACCGTGCCCTCAGAGTTTCCACCATTACAAGGAATGGCTCTGCTCTCCCTGTGTTGGCTACAAGACAAACCTTAGCCTCCAGTCTAAATATTGGTAGAGAAGACCAACCTATCCTATTGGTTTTATGGCTTGGTTATGGTTGATTGGTGGTATAATTGTCGACTTTTGAGGACGGGATCGACTAGTTGGTCATGTGAAAGTCGGGTTAGTTGGTCTACAGTCACTGGATTTGTTATAACAATTGTAAACCAAACATTAACAATTTCACTTTCAAAGTATACAGTCACCCTCCTTGTGTAATAAATCAATATTGTTTAAAGAAGAAGGCCTCTGCCCCGATTTGAATCAATGCGTGGGTAGGCGTTGTTGTCACAAATTGTTATGTAAATTGATTTTACGATAGTGGAAAATTTGTTTGGTTGATACACAGTCACTGGTATTGGCACTAATTATTATTTGGATGAGATTTGACATTGGTTAAAAATGATTGATGTTGCTCACTCATGTCGCGTTGTGTGTATGGTGTTTTTGCAAAATGAAATAATGGCCATGGTAACTATGGTTTTCTTTGGGTCCGAATGACTATTGGACTGGATGACTGTAGAGAGTATATCCACTGCATCCTTATGCTTGTTTTATTGTAAAAGCCTGAGTTTCACAACATATATGATCACAGTGTGACTAAATCGAAGCAATGTTATATTAAATCGATGGCTCAACACAAGATGTTGATTTATTACCATGAGTGTGCGTTTGTTTTTGTTAAAGTGAAATTGTTGCATCACGAGGTTTTGTTGGCTATGCACTATGTATAACATAGAAGGCTTGAGTTCTCACAATCAGAGATACTCATAGAGTTTTGAGCATGTTTTGTTGCATCTCGATCAATTGTTGAGATAGGCTTGTTGTTGATACCTCATCGTGTTGGATGGATGGTCCAGTTTTTATGTCACATTGAATTGTTTTTTTTTACAATAGCATAACTACATTGCGTGGGAAAATTACACCGTGCATAGCTTGTGTCTAAATGGTGACTGTGGGTTGTATGTTTAATTGTCAATTTGGGTGTGGCAATTTGGCCTTGATTGTTTTGGTTACTGCCTATATATGTTTCGCGAATATCATTTCATTTAAATGATAGGCCTAATTGTAGTGATAGTGAATTCATTGTTAATTCGAAAACATGACTTTTGAGTATTATTATGGATTGAAATGCATGGGCAATGGTTGATTTTGATGGTTAACAGAGTGGAATGGATACTGTTTGGAAATTGTTATAAGATGCAAACAAGGGAGAAAAACACTTCTTACAAATTGTGTGGGATTCCTACTGTCTTGTGATGGAATTGTGTTGGATATTTGATTATGAACAGTGAACTAGTTAAATGCACAAAAAATATTATTTGGTCAAATGATTGATGGTTGATGCATCTCTCACAGAATGTTTTATGGATCAATGAATTAATTTCATGAACAATAATCATTCTTCTTCCCTTCCATTATTTCACTTTCCTCTAATTAAAAACCTCGTCACCTCCCATATTCATTTTTTCACTCCCTTTTATGAGATTGATTACAGTCAAGAGAATTTTTGTGTTAAACAAGATGAAGGTGGCAGTGTCTTGTGTGGATTGCAGTGAGGTTTTATTGGTTTGCTTTAAAGTTGATTGTTGTTGTCATTTAGTAGTGACCATATCTTTTCCCCCTCATTATATCATATTTTCTCTCAATACAACCCCCTCACATATCCCAGAACCCTTTTCAACCCCTGCTCATATATAAACAATAAAACAATTTGTATGGATTGGATTGCATGAGTTTGATACATTGCTGAGCCAATTCTATTTCATATTTTTAAGAGTTGTCATGTATGGTTATTTAAAATAATTTTTGCTAATTTATCATGCATGCAGGATGAGCTTTTTCAGTCGAGGTAGCCATGTCCGAGGAAACAGAGGTAGAGGTAATTGGAACCGAGGCCCAAGAAGGCCTAGGTTCTCCATACATTTTGACGTTGATTCAAAAGAGATTGGACAATTGTTTCATTCCAGATTCTTCAATTGGATTGGGAAAGGAATAGTCCAACCTAGGCCTGAAAGGCATCCTTTCCAATCCCTGCAAGCCCCCGATATCCCTGTACCTCCTCATGTCTCGTTACAACCCGAGGTCCCTGAAAATGATGGATGGTAGGAGATTGTCCACCCGGAAGCCTCCCAATATCATGGCTGGCCCAACTTTTCTTTTCCTCCTCCTTCGTTGGTTAACCTCATTTCCCAAGCTACCCTTGATCACTCGCTAGTGCAATCCTCCCATGCTAGCAAGAGATTTAAAATTGAGGCCCATCATGCCCTTGATAAAGGAAAATCCACTGCTGCCTCCTCCTCACCCTCCAATGGCTCTGACAAATTTGTGTCTTCCCGGATGCATTTGAGGGATGATTGTTCCCACGTGATCAACGAAATTAGGCCTAAAGGATCTGCACAGCCAAAGGCAAATTCAGGAAAATCAAGAGGTGACAACAACAATCAAGGAAGGGTTGCATCACAGACAACTAAGAGGTGACAACAACAATCAAGGAAGGGTTGTATCACAGACTGGAAAATATGGTTTTTGAGTTTTTATTATATCTATTGTTTTATGACAATTGATTTCAAGGATCTTTGGATAGTAGGTTTATTTTGGATATATGAGTATTATTTTTGAAATAATTTCAAATTTCATGAGTTTAAATTTCCAAAAGTGAATATGTTGATGGGGGCCACAATGATGTGTGTTCTTCTTCACTAATGGTTATGTTATGATTGTTATGAACTAAAGGGAGTCACAAGGGGTCCTACCTACTAGTTATTATTTATTTATGACCCTTATTATACTTATTACTCTTCCCCCTAACTAAATTTAGTTGAGTCTTTTAATTAACTTAACTAACGAATTCGTTCAATTTCTTCAACCAATTCTAATTTGTTAAAAGAAAAAGGAAAGGGAAGAACAAGGGGAGGATATAAGAAGAAGCATGTTAAGGTTTTCTCTTTGAGTTTATGTTGAGATAGTTCAGTTTTCATTCATTCATATATTCATCATAGCCTAATTCTCTTTTATGATAACAGGGTCTTATTGTAGACAACAATATTCAGGGTTGAATCAAATCATTCAGACACTTGTTTTTCAGAGGTGTTGATCTATCTTTGATAGTCTATGTAGACTTGTCTGTTTGTGAATTAATTTTCATGACTGATAAAGGCTATTGTGCAGAGTCGAGTGGGAAGAAATATGTGGCAAGATGATCCAGATTTTAGAGTTCAGTTTTGGTTTTCTGTCAGAGGTCCTTTTGTATGTTCCATCGGGGATGTCTAAGTTTGACTTTGGTCCAAGATTTATGTATGAGATTTTGTAAAGAAAATGACTCCTTGGTGAATTTCAATGAAATAAAGGATTTCTTTATGTCTCATCTGTCTATTTTGCTATTAATGATTTTTCATGTTGAAGGCAACCCAATATTGAGCCCGGTCTTCAAGACCAGACCATCATTTCTTTGAACCTGTTTAACACCATTCTAGACACTGCCAATACCCGTGCCGAACTTAACCATTCTTGGGCAACAATTGAACAAGATATTAGTGCTCAAGAACAATTGGAGGCTAGACGTAGACAACCCAAAAATCAGCAGTAAACCTTGTTTCTTCGAGCTTTGGCCTTTATTTCATGTCCTTAGACTCTCATGCTTCTAGAAGAATAAGAGGCTTGTCACCTGAAATCAATCCTATTGCTGAAATAGGAAGAAGAAACGTTGTGTTATCTTCCCAAAAAAGTTCTCCAAAGAGAACCTTATCCGATTCATCTAGCTCGTCTTATTTCCATCATCTATCATCCACAAGATGACATCTAGTGGTGGCTCTCGTGGAAATGGAAGTGATCCATCTTCCCAATATTCATCATCATCGGTGATTGGTAGATTGTACAACCACCATATCGTTGTCCAATCTACTAAAAACCCCAGCAAATTCATTAAAAAGTATGGGCTTTTTTAGTTCAAAGAAGATGCCACAACCACACCGTGGCATGTGTCCTCTCCTCTTAACCTAGCACCTTATACTTGCCCACTTCCGAAGTTTAAAGAGCATTTGCCTAAGTTTTCAGGAAATAACACTGTCAGTACCAATGAACACCTAGTGGCATTTTCTAATGCTTGTCATAACATAATGGCTAACGACAATGACACTTGCATGCGCTTGTTCGTCAATTCCTTGGAAGGAAAGGCTATAGCCAACTTCTTTGACCTTCCTCCTAAGATTTTGTCTGCTTGGGAGGAGTTAATATATTGGTTCCAATCCACTTATGGGAAATCCAAAAGCCCTGCCGAGAAGTTAAGGGAATACAATAACGTCACTTATAAATATGGTGAGACCATCAAGTATTTAAACTTGCATTTCACCAAGTTGTACAATCAAATCCCAAAACTTATCCTCCCTCATAACCAAGCCACTTTCATGCATTACTACAATGCATTGCCTTCTCCCTACCATCATAGGCTTGAGGAAAAATCCATCGATAATCTCGGTTCCGCTCTACATACTTGCTCAGAGTATGAAGAACATATTGAAAGAACTGGTCTTCCCCGGGGAGAATCAATTAGATAGACATACATGCCCACTCTCTTGCAGCTAGTACAATATATGAAAAATCATATGATAACATTTGAGCGGAAGGGTACTATCTCCCCTCACCCCTGGAGCTTCAACTTTTTCTGCACCCCCTTTTAGGAATCTGGTTGAAAATAATTTTTAGCCTAAAGCTATATTGCCTCAGAGTTGGTGTAAATTTTGTGAAGAACACCATGAAGAAACCACATCTGAGGTAAATAAGTGTACAAGAGACAAGATCTTTGGTAAAATACCAGAGGCTACTATTGTTGTCCTAGACTTTGTAGAGCCAGAGGATGTCATGGCCATCAACACTAGGAGAAAAACCTATGCTCCCAAGGGTAAATTTGATCCTCCTCACAGTTCTTCTAGCCTAAGCTCATCCTCAACCGCTACTATGCCTCAGGTTCCTAAAATTTATGAGAGTCAAAGAATCACTCCTCCTCCTCCCTCTTCTAAATACAATATATTGAATCAATTGGCCAACATCAAAGCATATGCAACCCTCCTAGACATGGTTGTCATCCCTTAACAACAGATGCATCTAAAACAATTCATGGAAGGAAAAGCTTTCATTGTAGCCAATCTTTCCAAAGAGGTAGACGAAGAGGATTCTTCTGTAAATAAAGTAGGTGTACATAAATTTAGATACCCTGTAAAAAAAAACCCTTTTTATATTTCTATAAAGATCATGGATAAGATTGTCGATTGTTGCCTCATTGATGGTGGTTCAGGCCCAAGTGTCATGTCGAAGATTATTTTGGAAGAGTTAGGCTTGTCTTGTACAAACAGAAATTCTAGAAGCATGCTCTCCTATTATAGTCTACAAAAACCAACTATAGGCGAGATTAAAGATGTAACCTTGGTTTTATGCGCTCATCATGAGATAAGGACAACCCTCAACATTCAGGTGATTGATATTCCTGTAAGAAATTCTTCAATTATCTTGGGGAGAGATTGGCAAGCCTTAACAGGTGGATACCTCTCGCTCGACGAGACACATTTATCTGTTCCGTTAAATGGAAAGTATATTATAGTCCTTAGAGAGGGAAGGATTTCCCCCTACATAGAGAATGTTCTGCAATCTAGCATAAACTATATCGAAGAATATCTAGGAGTGTATTCCATCTTTGCTGAAGAAGATAATATTCCTTTGAAAAAAACTGATTTAGATAATGATATATGGCATATGCACTTTGATGGTTCATGCTCTAGTGAAGGTAATGGGGTTGGTATTGTCTTGGTTTCCCCTGCAGGAAAAATTCATAATCTGTCATACAGGTTGGAGTTTGCTTGTACAAAAAATGCCACTGAATTTGAAGATTTATTATTAGGCATTGAGAACGCCCTTAATATTGGTTGTAATCACCTTTCAGTTTTCAGGAAATCCAAGCTTGTTGTGAACCTGATATGTAAGATATGATCTCCTAGCGACAAGCTGATGGAAGGATACTCCAAAACTATTTGGGCAATTGTCTCGAACCTTCTATCTTTCAATATCACTCATGTTAAGAAGGAGTTGAATTCAATGGCTGATCAGTTAGCTGTCTTTGTATCCTCTCCTAACCAACAACTCTTGCCTCACATGACCGATTGTGCCTTTCAATATCTACATCGTCCATACATCCCTGAAAAGGAAGGATCTTGGAAGGCCATCCCTAATGATGAGAGAATTTGTGTTGTCATTCAAAATGGACCTTGTAAGCCCGAGGAGATTATATCTATGGAAAATAATAATATTCCCTAGGGCTTGACTCCTCTTGAGAGTTCATTTTCTTTGAGTGTTGTAGGCAATAAATAAAAACAAAAGAAGAGGAGTTATGGAAGAAGGTGATTGAAACCATCCTCCTGAACATTAGGACATTTGAACCTTCAACGAATGTTAAAATAAATGTCCAATGTTCTGGTAAATAAGAGATGAGGTCCACTAGACTACTTGGTGAATCTCAAAAGGTTTTTTCTTGGTCTTATGAGGATATTCATGGTTTTGATCATGGTCTTGTTCAACATATTATGAAACTAGCTAGGAAAAAACAAGAACTTGTTAACTCTGCACCGGAAGCACCCTTTCAAAGGGATTTGAGAGATTTCTTAAGGGCTGGAATGTTTTTTCAGCCCACCCTGAATGGGTCTCAATTTGGAAATCAGTCTCAAGGACCACTGATAATATCAGAACTTGTATTAGTCTTCAAACTTTTAGGCAAGCAATTATAATAAACCCATTTCCCCCTCTCAATATGGAAATGCTTTTGCAACAGGTTGTAGAGTCACTGTTAAGACCCTTACTTGACACTCTGTTTGGTTACAAGAGAATCAAAGTAAAAGGCGCAAATGTTCAAAAAACCACTTTCCTTACTAATTGTGATACCATGCCTTACAAATGCCGGCTTTTTATCTTACTTGATACAGGTTTTTCTTTTAAAAAAACTATGCACATGACTCTCGATGAATTGGTCGGTCTCCATCTCTATCTTGATGATCTAATTGTGCATGAAAAGGGACTGATGATTACACCATATTTCCAAGTGATCGGTCCTTTCCAATTTGCTTTTTTCTTGTATAGGAATATCTCAAAATATTTACAAGAGCAATTGTTTCCCTACAACACTAACAACCCTTGCTTGAAATATTGCAAGGAACCAACATGAAAAGTTCTAATGTTGTCTAGATTTTGTTGTATACTAGTAGCCTAGCTATGGTTTCAATTTTTGTGCTTATTTTCTATGCTTACAGTACCTTGATTTCTTCCTTCTAAGTTAGGTTTTCTTTCCTTGTTGTTTTTCAAATTGAGTCTTTTGCTGCAGCTGTTTTAATTTCTGCATTATTACTTCTGTTGTGATTTTTGTCTTTATCATATTTTAGTGTTTGGTTAAGATAGAATGTTGGATCAATTCTGCCATAGTGACACTCTTGCAAAGCATTATTAGTCGATAACAATCAAGCTTACACAGATTTTATGATGTCTTCTCTGAAGGTCCCTTGAAATTGTTACATATTTCCACTGATGTCTTACAAGAAATTGGTTATTTCCCGCTTCTTCTTTCCATTTCTTCATCCATTGAGATCTTAAGAGCAAGTCTATAATTTTTCCTCCTTGAAAGTTAAGAGAATATTCCAGTTGAATTATTATGCATACAGTGATAAAAACCCCTCATACTTAACACTTTTCATCAATTATTCCCAAATTCCCGGTCATCTTTTCATTAAATCCGCTCACTTCCCCTTGTTGCATAATTATACTAGTTAGGTCTTCTAAGATTATTTTTCTTGGTCTGTGAAACCATGAGTTATGATTTCTAAATCTGTTGTAAACAAAGTTTCCTATGGAGTCTCTAGTTTGTTGATGATTAAAATTGTCAACGAAGTTTTTCCCGCAAAGTGTTGCTAAAGCCTATTATTATTAAAAACTAAATAATACTAGTAGGTGGGAGCCCCTTGAACTATTGAAGATTAGATTTGTTCACTTTTGATGTTGTGATGATATGCGACATGACTTACATGGTTGATGAGATACTATTTTTATTTGTTATGATTTGAGATTATGAGGTGTTGATTCCTAATGTTACTACAACCTATGCTATTTTGTTCGTATCACACCTACAAAAAAAACATGTTAGTGAAATTGCATGAAGGAAAGTTTTGAGAGAAGAAAAAATACTATAACAAATGGGATCTAATTCAGCAATTTTACTATACTACATGCAAACAATTGAAAATAAATAAAAAAATTGCAAGGGGGGAGAGTTTGAAGATATCCTATTCACTATACTACATGCATGAAAGAATTAAAAATTATTGTTAAAGCCTAGATAACAAGTAAATGGTTATGCAATTGTGATTGGGTTATGGTTAAAACACATATGATATGGAATGTTGTTGGCACATTTGGCAAGGTGATAGTTTTGTTGGTTATGTGAATGGTTGAATTATGTTATGGAATAAGTCGTGCTATTGGTTTTTAATGTGGTGGGGGTTTCGATACATGGTTTGATTAATGGTTAATGTGTTGGCATGTACTGATGAATTAATGAATTGTGGGTGGAGGCGACGTGCATTTACTGCATGTCACCTTTAACACTCCTATTAGCCACCACCCTAGTCAGGCTATTGTTCGATCTTGCTGCTGTGGTTATGCTTCGGATTTTTAGTAGGGAAGAACCGCTTGGCCAACTCTCGTTTTAAGGAATTCAATTACATGTATGTTCTTTTTTTGGCCATTTGAGACTCTGATATGGTTATGAAATGATATTGGCTCAGGTGTATTGTTTTATTCTTTCCTAAGTGTTGCAATTGTGTGGAATTGTGTCCTTGAGTTGTGGTTCTTCCTGCAATAATATTGAAGTCGTATAAGTTATGGATCACCCTGGGTGGTAGCTCTCTGTTATTCTTGTTGGTTTAAGTGGAGGGGTTTTGTTTGGTATTGGGTGGAAATCTATCTTCACGCATTGTTACTAAATCCAGTCTTTGGATTTTTGGGTTTAATGGTTAAGGGAATCCCACATCACTGTGTTTTCTTCACTTCGACATTGGTTGGTTTTACTACTAAGGATCACAAAGTGGGTTTTTACTCAGCCCTATCTTCACCTCTGTGTTGTGATTGTTTGACTAAAGAGCATGAGGGTTATACCCTACATGCGTTAAGTAGCCATGGTCGAGCCAAACCAGATCCTTACCTTTCGGTTATGGCCCCCCCTGTCGTGGATTTGTACCCATCCACAAATGAGTTGTGGTCCTTCTTGTGTATGCACCGTGCCCTCAGAGTTTCCACCATTACAAGGAATGGATCTGCTCTCCCTATTTTGGATACGGGACAAACCTTAGCCTCCAGTCTAAAGATTGGTAGAGAAGACCAGCCTAGCCTGTTGGTTTTACGACTTGGTTATCATTGATTGGTGGTATAATTGTCGAATTTTGAGCATGGGCTCGCCTAGTTGGTCATGTGAAATTCAGGTTAGTTGGTCTACAATCATTGGCTTTGTTATAACAATGGTAAACCAAACATTACCAATTTCACTTTCAAAGTATACAGTCACCTTTCTTATGTAATAACTTAGTATTTTTTAAAGAAGAAGGCCTCTACCTCGATTTGAATCAATGCGTGGGTAGGCATTGTTGTCACAACTTGTTACGTAAATTGATTTTATGACAATGGAAAATTTGTTTGGATGATACACAGTCATTGGTATTGGCACTAATGATTATTCGGATGATAGATGGCATTGGTTACAAATGATTGATGTTGTTCATGCATGTCACGTTGTGTGTATGGTGTTTTTTCAAAATGAGATGACGGGCATGGTAACTATGGTTTTCTTTGGGGCCGAATGACTATTGGACTGGATGAATGTAGAGAGTATATCCACTGCATCCTTATGCTTGTTTGATTGTATAAGCCTGATTTGCACAACATATTCGATCACGGTGTGACTAAATCGAAGCAATGTTATATTAAATCGATGGCTCAACACGAGATGTTGAGTTATTACCGTGATTGAGTGTTTGTTTTTGTTAAAGTGGATTTATTGCATCACGGGGTTTTGTTGGCTACGCACTGTGTATAACATAGAAGGCTTGAGTTGTCACAGTCAAAGATACTCACAGATTTTTGAGCACGTTTTGTTTCATACCGATCAATTGTTGAGACAGGAGTTTTGTTGATACCTCGTCGTGTTGGATGGATGGTCCAGTTTTTAAGTCACATTGAATTGTTTTTTTTTACAATGGCAGAACTGCATTGCCTGGGAAAATTACCCCGTGCATAGCTTGTGTCTAAATGGTGACTGTGGGTTGTATCTTTAATTGTCAATTCGGGTGTGGAAATTTGACCTTGATTTTTTTGGTTACTGCCTATATATGTTTCATGAATATCATTGCATTTAAATGATAGGCCTGATTGCAGTGATAGTGACTTCATTGTTAATTTGAAAACATGACTTTTGAACATTATTATGGATTGAAATGCATGGGAAGTGGTTGATTTTGATGGTTAATAGAGTGGAATGACTATTGTTTGGAAATTGTTATAAGATGCAAACAAGGGAGAAAAATCCTTCTTACAGATTGTGTGGGATGCCTACTGTCTTGTGATGGCACTGTGTTGGATATTTGATTATGAATAGTGAACTAGTAAATGAACAAAAAATATTATTTGGTCAAATGATTGATGGTTGATGCATCTCCTTTCACATAATTTTTTATGGATCACTGAATTAATTTCATGAACAATAATCATTCTTCTTCCCTTCCATTATTTCACTTTCCGCTAATTACAAACCCTATCACCTCCCACATTCATTTTTCCACTCTTTGTTCTAAGATCGATTACAGTCAAGAGAATTTTTGTGTTAAAGAAGATGAAGGTGGCAGTGTCTTGTGTGGATTACAGTGAGGTTTTATTGGTTTGCTTTATAGTTTATTGTTGTTGTCATTGAGCGGTGACCATGTCTTTCCCCCCTCATTATATTATATTTTCGCTCAATACAACCCCCTCACATATCCCAGAACCCTTTTCAACCCCTGCTCATTGATAAACAATAAAAAAATTTGTATGGATTGGATTGCATGAGTCTGATACATTGTCGAGCCAAATCTATTTCATATTTTTAAGAGTTGTCATGTATGGTTATTTAAAAGACTATTTTCTAATTGAGCACGCATGCAGGATGAGTTTTTTCAGTCGAGGTAGCCATGGCCGAGGAAACAAAGGTAGAGGTAATTGGAACCAAGGCCCAAGAAGGCCTAGGTTCTCCATACATTTTGACGTCGATTCACAAGAGCTTGGCCAATTGTTTCATGCCGGATTCTTCAATTGGATTGGGCAAGGAATAGTCCAACCTAGGCTTGAAAAGCCTCCTTTCCAAGCCTCGCAAGCCCCCAGTAAATGTGTACCTCCTCATGTCTCGTTACAACCCGAGGTCCCTGAAAATGATGGATGACAAGAGATTTTCCACCCGACAGACTCCCAACATCGTGGCTGGCCCAACTTGTCTTTGCTTCCTCCTCGGTTGGTTAACCCCATTTCCCAAGATGCCCCTGATCACTCGCTGGTGCAATCCTTCCATGTTAGAAAGAGATTGAAAACTGAGGTCCACCATGCCCTTGATAAAGGAAAAGCCACTACTTCCCCCTCCTCACCCTCCAATGGCTCTGACAAATCCGTGTCTTCCCGAATGCATTTGAGGGACGATTGCTCCCACGTGATCAACGAAATTACACCTAAAGGCTCTACACAACCAAAGGAAAATTTAGGAAAATCAAGAGGTGACAACAACAATCAAGGAAGGGTTGCATCACAGACTGAGAAATATGGTTTTTGAGTTTTTATTGTATCTATTATTTTATGACAATTGATTTAAGGGATCTTTGGACAACATGTTTATTTTGGATATATGAGTATTATTTTTGAAATAATTTCAAATTTCATGAGTTTAAATTTCCAAAAGTGAATATGTTGTGGGAGGCACAAGGAGGTGTGTTTTTCTTAACTAATGGTTATGTTATGATTGTTATGAACTAAAGGGAGTCACAAGGGGTCCCACCTACTATTTATTATTTATTTATGACCCTTATTATAATTATTACTCTTCCCCCTTACTAAAGTTAGTTGAGTCTTTTAATTAACTTAACTAATGAATTGGTTCAACTTCTTCAACCAATTCTAATTTGTAAAAAGCAAAAGGAAAGGGAGGAACAAGGGGAGGATAGAAGAAGAAGCATGCTAAGGTTATCTCTTTGAGTTTATGTCGAGATAATTCAGTTTTCATTCACTCATATATTCATCACAACCTAATTATCTTTTATGATAGCAGGGTCTTATTGTAGACAACAATATTCAGGGCTGGATCAAATCATTCAGACACTTGTTTTTCAGAGGTGTTGATCTATTTTTGATAGTCTCTGTAGACTTGTCTGTTTGTGAATTAATATTCATGACTAATAAAGGTTATTGTGCAGAGTTGAGTCGAAAACAATCTGTGGCAAGATGATCTAGATTTTAGAGTTCAGTTTTGGTTTTCTGTCAGAGGTCCTTTTGTATGTTCCATCGGGGATGTCTAAGTTTGAATTTGGTCCAAGATTTCTGTATGAGATTTTTTTAAAGAAAATGACTCTTTGGTGAATTGGAATTAAATAAAGGATTTCTTTATGTCTCATCTGTCTTGATTTTCATCTTGGTGTCTTTACTTTTGTTCTTACATTTATTTCAGCAACTGTTATATTCAGAAAATTACATAAAAAGTGAATTTCCAGCAAACTTTTTGTTGATAAAAGACTAGCCTAAGAACTCATAATTAATACTTGTGAGTTAGGATGTTATTTTTGTTGGCTATAAACATAGGGTGATATTCCTGTCTACTTTTCTTTAGCCAAGTAAAGTCTGAAAATGTTTGAGTAAGATCAATTCATATCTTTTCCTCAACAATGCCCTCCTGGAAACTTCTCTCCCTTCCTCCTGAGCTTATAAGGTGAACTCTCAACACCTTAGGCGCACTCCTTGTTCTAGACTCAGTTCTTTGGGGGATTCTCCCTCGGCCTGATGTAAAGGTTTAAGGAATCTCCTTTCCTTTGTCATTGCACTTCTTGCAAAGCCTTCCTTCACTAGAATGTTCAACAATTCTGGGACTCTTCAACACCTTCACTCGTGTTGCTTCTTCGAATGCTCATGCAAGCCATATGCCCTCCTGGAAGAATTTTCCAGAGTGTTCAATAACTCTGGACTGTGCTTCTCTCCACACAGTCTTTATTTTCAAGGGGCTTAACCGCCTTGAAATTTCTCCCTGAGTCTATAAATTAATCTGGTGTGCCCTCCTGGAAGCTTCTCTTATGACTCCACTCAGTTCAGACACACACCCCTTACGTTGGCTTACAAAGTTTCCTCTCTTTGGCACACACTCCTTGCACTCATCTTAGAGAACCAGACTTAAATTAACACACTCTTAGATAGGAAAATATATCTCTATCCCTGCAGATGATTTCTAACATTCATCTACAATTCACAAACATGTAAAATACTTTCACCAAACAACATCCATTGAACATAAATGTAAACCAGGAAAAACTGTCATTTTCTATTAATGGTGGAATGCCAAATTACAATGGTGGATTCTGAGCTACAACTGAGTCTTGTCTCTCTTTGTTTCTCTCCCTACAACCCGACCAACCTAACCTTGGAAACAACCTCAAATATTTATACAAGAGGGGCTCTATGAGCTTCCCTCACAAGCTAACAAATGGTGTCAAATCACCAACCCTAATGCCTATTGAAAGGGAAAATTACAATGATGGCTATCTGCTCCAAATCGGATGTAGATCCATTTTTCCGTCAACCTATCAATGGAGACCTTATCTCCATATTGTGTGAAAACACGATTGTTATCCTTCCAGCTTGTCTTCAATAAATGCCTGGATCTTGTCTTGGATTCTCGAGGAATTTGTTTTTTGAAGAGGATGATGCCTCTCCTTCCTTGAATGCGCACCATGTGTGAAATCAAGATGAAACGTGCTGAGGTAGAGTGATTATCCTGCATCATAATCCACAAAGGAAAAAATCATGAGCTCCTTCTCATGAGATTTCCAATGTGGCTGAAATCCACCTGGATCCCAAACTTTCTCTTGGAGTTGTCTCTCAACTCCTTTTCTCTGTTTCTTCTGCTCCTGCATCTTCCCTTCTACTCATGCATGTCTTCTATCATTCGACTTCCTCATGCTGACCAATTCTTCTATTGATTCCAAAATCAGCTTCCTTATCTCCTCGATCACCTTGTCCAGCTGCTCCCTTGGCTGTTTCTTCTGTTGCAGACTAACTCACTGCATTCCCTCCTTGTCAATGGGAAAGTCACACCGACTTCCCAAGACATCTTATTCCTTTGTGGACTTAGCTTACCACTCTTCTGTATCCTTCATCCTTCATGCGGATCTCTCGTCACCGGGCTTCTACTCCACTATTACCTCTCTTGGTTCTTTGGCTGGTTTAGTTCCATCTCTCACCAACTACAAATCGTGTTGGCGTATCTTCCCCAACATGGATATCTCCTGGAAGCCACCTTCTGGTTCTGGATTTCCCAACCAATTCTCTAGTGCCTTTAACTCCAATTCCCACTAAGTGAATAACTCAACTGGGCATTCTCCTGTTTGGAAAAACATCAATATCTGTTCCTTTTCTTCCATGGCAGTCTTCGTTGGTTGTCTTCCTGTCGCATTTGCAACATCTGTGCTAACCTCTTCTCAACTGCTTGGTAGGAATATATCAACCCCTCCAATGATCAGAACAATCCTCTGATCCTCCTTCTTTGTGACAAAAGTTTGTAACTTCTCATCATCTTCATTCACACGACTCACAGTTTCGCATGAATCTCCATCTGAGTGAGGTATCTCTCATGCCCCCTCTTCATATGTCAATGAAATATCAACTGAGCTCATATCTTCTCCCTTGCCCACTTGGAAATATGGGATGTCTCTTCTTCCCACCTGACATTTTATGATATCCACTGATCCGCTCTCATTTCCCACCCGACAACCTATAATATCCTTGCTGGATCTCTTTCCCTTATGATCGAGGTTTTCAGCATGCCTCAACCACCTTTTTAACATCTGTTGCTGCCTCCTGGCCAACAAATTATGAACATGCCATCTGGCTTTCCTCTTCAAAGGCCATTCATACCTCCAATGTACCTTTGATTCTTGCAGCATCTTGAATGCTAGCTCCTCCATCTGTGCTTGGATTTCACTGAGCTCCCTATCCATCTCCACTTTTCTCTTATGTGAATGCACTTCTCCTCGACCATGTTTATGACCATCAATGGACATCTCTCTTTGTCCACATCTCACCTCGCTACTTGCTATCTGTTGCATGCCTTACAACAATTCCAACAGAGCATAGCACCCTGTCTTCTTGGTTTGCAGAAATCAATTATGCACCAACTCCTTTGTATTTTCCTCTTCTCTTGAGAGAAATTTATCTTTGATACCACTATGGTATCAGACTATCTCTATACCTACTTATCTCTGCCCGAGATAAATTTAGCTTTGATACCACTCTAGTATCATACTATCTCTATACCTCCTTCTCTTCACCTGAGAGAAATGTATCTCTGGTATCACTATGGTATTAGACCATCTCTGTACCTCCTTCTCTTCACCTAGGATAAATGTAGCTCTGATACCACTCTAGCGCAAACCCCATTCCCTCCAAATTGTTGCTTGACTTCCTGGTCTTGGATCGTTCAAGTCGTTGAACCAGATGGTTCGTCGGGCTCCTGATGGAACCGATTTAACTTGACATAGGCCCTTTTCTCTTCCTTGATACCTCCTATGGGACACATGTGGACCCTCTCCTTGTGCTTTTAACTCTTGAGCCAACGTTGCTAGCTATTGAGGCTAGAATTCCTCGTTGATGTGACCACAAACTATGACCGTGGGCCAACTCCCTTCACAACCTTGCGCTTCGGGACTTTTGCAAGTGACTTACTCCTTCTCTATTTCTGAATCAATGAATTCTTCAGGACTAGATCTACAATCCACGCTCTTCTCATGATCAACGACTATGATTGAATCAAGAGTTCAGACTTTGCGAGTCATGTCTCCTCTCGACTCTTCTTCTTCCGATCGTGAATCAACGATGCATTGATCCTTTTCCATGCGCCCTTCCAGATCCAACTATCTGTATTTGAGATCTCTCTTCACGACTTCATGAAGATCCTTGTTCTCTTATAAAAACCTTCTAAAGTTCCTTCTCCTGAACTTCTCGATCTTCTACCACCTGTCTCTTCCTTCACGATGGGTGACTTCTCCGTCTTCGGGACTTCGACAACTCCTCGACTCCTTTGAACAATTAGTGCAATTTATCTTTCGAGACTTAGGTTTTTCTTGAAGATTTTCTTCACTCCTTGCACAAATCTGTGCCACTCTCCTGCGAATTTGCTCAGCTTGAAAACCTTCATGGCTCCAATTTCCTTTACGAGTTACTCGTGCCCTCCTGGAAACTTATTTCCCTTCCTCCAGAGCTTATAAGGTGAACTCTCAACACCTTAGGCACACTCCTTACACTTGACTCAGTTCTTCGATGACTTCTCCCTCAGCCTGATGGAAATGTTTAAGGCATCTCCTTTCCTTTGTCGTTTCACTTCTTGCAAATCCTTCCTTCACCAGAATGTTCAACAATTCTGGGACTCTTCAACACCTTCACTCATGTTTCTTCTGTGAATGCTCACACAATCTCGATGCCATCCCGGGAGAGTTTTCCAGAGTGTTCAGTAACTCTGGACTATGCTTCTCTCCACAGAGTCTTTATTTTCAAGGGACTTAACCACCTTAAAATTTCTCCCTGAGTCTATAAATTAATCTAGTGTGACCTCCTAGTAGCTTCTCTTCTGACTCCACTGAGTTCAGACACTCACTCCTTGCGTTGTCTTACAAATTTTCCTCTCTTTGTCATGCACTCCTTGCACTCAACCTAGAGAACCAGACTTAACTTAACACACTCTAAGATAGGAAACTGTATCTCTATCCCTACAGATGATTTCTAACATTCATCTGCAATTCACAAACATGTAAAAGACATTCACCACACAACATCCATTGAACACAAATGTAAAACGGGAAAAAATTTCATTTTCTATTAATGATGGAATGCCAAATTACAATGGTGGAGTCCGAGATACAACTGAGTCTCATCTCTCTGTGTTTCTCTCCCTACAACCCGACCAACCTAACCTTGGAAACAATATCAAATATTTATACAAGAGGGGCTCTACGAGCTTCCCTCACAAGCTAACAAATGGTGTCAAATCACAAGCCCTAATGCCTCTTGAAAGGGAAAATTACAATGATGGCTATCTGCTCCAAATCGGATGTAGATCCATTTTTCCGTCAACCTATTAATGGAAACCTTATCTCCAGCTTGTGAAAAGCATGATTTTTCTCCTTCCATCTTGTCTTCAATAAATGCATGGATCTCATCTTGGATTCTCGAGGCAAAAAACAATTGAAGAGGACGACGCCTCTCCTTCCTTGAATGCGCACCATGCATGAAATCTAGTTGGTGCATGTTGAGGTGGAACAATTCTCCTGCATCATTAGACAACCTCTATCTGTACCAATAACTTCAACAACATAACTCAACCAAAATCCCTCAAACATGAACCAATACTAATCTTCAGTAGATCTTCCTCAGATCAACTCTACAACAAGCCCTAAACTTCCAAGAGGGAATCCAACAGATTTACAAGGAAAACCCTCAACCAGATTCATAAATTCAACACTACACATATGAAAACCATACCTTTTTCTTCTTGTAGCGTTTTGTTGCCGCAATTTTGTTGTCGCAGTTTTTCTACCATGATTTTTCTGTTGCAGTTTTCCTGTCGTGATTTTCCCACTGCACTTTTTTTCCAAACTTTTCGTGCCATGATTTTCCTACCGCACTTTTTCTTCTACACTTTTCCTACCGTATTGTTTTTGTCGCATTTTTCCTGCCGCTATTTTTTTGTCGCATATTTTCTACTGCAATTTTCTCTATCAATAATACATGCCCAAATAACCTTTCAAAAAATAGATATTCAATAGGTTCTAATGGGAGAGCCTTTCTCTCTTATTTATACTTCCATGTAGCTTCCTCAAGGGGTTACCTTCTAACCAACTTAACCCACTTT
>SNQJ01S0019474.1:35878-48824 GCA_010110895.2 Picea sitchensis | reverse complement strand
CTCAAAAGTCGACAATTATACCACCAATCAACCATAACCAAGCCATAAAACCAATAGGATAGGTTGGTCTTCTCTACCAATATTTAGACTGGAGGCTAAGGTTTGTCTTGTAGCCAACACAGGGAGAGCAGAGCCATTCCTTGTAATGGTGGAAACTCTGAGGGCACGGTGCATACACAGGAAGGACCACAACTCATTCGTGGACAGGTACAAATCCATGACAGGGGGGGCATAACCGAAAGGTAAGGTTCTGGTTCGGCCCGACCATGGTTAATTAATGCACGTAGGGTATAACCTTCATGCTCTTTGGTCAAACAATCACAGCACAGAGGTGAAGACAGGGCCGAGTAAAAACCCACTTTGTGACCCTTAATAGTAAAACCAACCACTTCTGAAGTGAAGAAAACACAGTGATGCGGGATTCCCTTAACCATTAAACCCAAAAAGACAAAGACTGGATTTAGTAACAATGCGCGAAGATAGCTTTCCACCCAAGACCAAAAAAAAACCCTCCACTTAAACCAACAAGAATAACAGAGAGCTACCACCTAGGGTGATCCATAACTTATACGAATTCAATATTATTGCAGGAAGAACCACAACTCAAGGACACAATTACGCACAGTTGCAACACTTAAGAAAGAACAAACCAATACACCTGAGCTAGTATCATTTCATAACCAGAGAAGAGTCATGAATGGCCAAAAAATGAACATACCTGTAATCGAATTCCTTAAAATGAGAGTTGGTCGAGCAGTTCTTCCCTGCTAAAAATCTGGAGCATAACCACAACAACAAGATCGAAAAATATCCCGACTTGGGTGGTGGCTAACAGGAGGAGTAAAGGTGATGTGCAGTAAATGCATGTCTCCTCCACCCATAATGCATTAATTCATCAGTACATGCCAACACATTAACCATTAATCAAACCATGTATCGAAACCTCTACCACATTAAAAACCAATAGTGTGACTTATGCCATAACATAATTCAAGTCCCATATAATTCAACCATTCGCATAACCAACAACACTATCACGTTTCCAAATGTGCCACCAACATTCCATATCATATGCATTTTAACCATAACCCAATCACAATTGCATAATCGTTTACTTGTTAGCTAGTCTTTAATAATAATTGTAAATTCTTTCATGCATGTAGTATAGTGAATAGGATAGCTTTAAACTCTCCCCCCTTGTAATTTTTTTATTTCTTTCCAATTGTTTACATGTATTATAGTAAAATTGTTGAATTAGATCCCATTTGTTATAGTATTTTTGCTTCTCTCAAAACTATCATTCATGCAATTTCACTAACATGCTTGTTGTGTAGGTGTGATAAGAACATAATAGCATAGGTTGTAGTAACATCAGGAATCAACACCTCATAAGCTCAAATCATAACGAATAACAACAATATCTCATGAACCATGTAATTCATGTTGCATATCATCACAACATCAAAAGTGAATAGATCTAATTTTCAATAGTTCAAGGGGGTCCCACCTACTAGTATTATTTAGTTTTTTATAATAATAGGATTTAGCAACACTTTGCGGGCAAAACTTCTTTGAAAATTTTAATCGTCAACAGGCATGAGAAACTCACAAAGGAACTTGGAACCATGAAGGTTTTCAAGCCGATCAAAGTCGCAGGAGAGTGGCACAGATTTCTGCAAGGAGTACAGAAAACCTTTGAGAACAACCTAAGTCTCGAAAGAGAAATTATGCTAAGTGTGAAAAGGAGTCGAGGACTTTCTAAAGTCCTGAAGACGTAGAATTCACCCATCATCGAGGAAGAGACAGGTGGCAGAAGATCGAGAATTTCGGGAGAAGGAACTTTGGAAGGTTTGTTGAAGCGAACAAGGATCTTCGCGAAGTCACGAAGAGCGATCTCAAATCCAGACCATTGGATCTGGAAGGACGCATGGCAAAGGATCAGCGCATCATTGATTAACAATTAGAAGAAGCAGAGTTGAGAGGAGACAGGATGCGTGAATTATTAACTCATGATTCAATTACATTCATTTATCGTGAGAAGAGCATGGACTATAGATATGGTCCCGAAGCATTCATCGATTTGGAAATCGAGAAGGAGGAGTAAGTCACTCGCAAAATTCCTGAAGCGCTTGGTCGTGAAGGGAGTTGTCCCACGATCATAGTCTGTGGTCACATCAATGAGTAAGTCTAGCCTCGAGAGCTAGAAATGTTGGCGCAAGAGTTAAAAACGCAAGGAGAAGGTCCACAGGTGTCCCATAGTGGGTGTCGAGGAAGAGAAAAGGGCATGTGTCAAGTTAAATTGGTTTCATCAGGAGCCCGACGAACCATCCGGTTCAATAAATTGAACGATCCAAGATCGGGAGGTCAAGCAACCCTTTGGAGGGAAGGGGGTTTGCACCATCTAATAGTGAGGTTCTAGTACACGGTTTGAGGTACAGACTTGTGGTATAGTGTTTGAGGTATATGTGATAAGATAATATTGGTTGATGAGTATATAGTGACATATTTGACAGAACAGGTTGTGACAGGGACATATTCAGTTTCTACATTTTGCACTTATATTTTAGGGTGGTTGGACGGGGAAAGGATAGGTGGTTGTATCCACCTTCTGGTTGTAGCTGAAGAACATAGGGGGTTGTAGCCTCCTTCTAGTTGTAGCCAAAGAATTGGGGAGTTGGAACTTCCCTCAGGTTGTAGCCTGAAAATAGGGGCTTGGAGCCTCCTTCCATTTATAGCTGGAAAATAAAGGAAGTTGGTGCTTCGAATGAATGTAATTCTTAAAGACAAATAAGAAAAAACATTCTATGGTTTTCTCCTGCATTGGGTTTCCACGTAAAAAATATTGGTGTATTGTGTATGTGTATGATTGTTCATTTGTTCATGGTTTATTTACTCTGCAATTATTGGATGATAATGCTTTATTGATCATAAAGATAAATAACACTTGCATACTGTGGTTAAAAGGATTAAAAATCTCTATTACTAATTCACCCCCCCCTCTCAGTCATCCAACAACATTAATATATATGTCGACTTGATTAGTTATGATAATGAAGTGACAAGTTTGATGGAAATAAGTAAAAGGTGTTTTTGCACATGATTATGAGCTAACATGGCATATGGTATCGACCCTATGATTGGTTTATATGGCATAAGATATATAGTGTATATGTTAAAATCTCATGTGAATTGTTCAAATTATTGGTTGGCATGCACATATGAGTTATGGTTTGAAGGCCAACATGATGGGATGGCCATGCATTAAGTTCACATGTATGTGAGAAATTAATCTCACACCCTTTTGATTTACCACCTCACTTTACTTGTAACATACACAATACAACAAATACCAAAATTATTTGCACGAATACCGATCTCAGACTTACCTATTTCCTGTGTACTTCCAAATTCTCCCTCTTAGACTACTTACAAATTTATTTTCTATTTTCTTGGATAAACAAACATGGATTCAACACATGAAAACAACATGGACATTCTAAACCATCCAAGAAAGGAACAATATTCCATGCACAACAAATAACCAACAATCGTGCACACAGAAATACATATGAGAGATAAATAAATACATAGATGAATATACATTATAAAAAAAACATAGAGAGCACTTATCTTTTCAAGTAAACACCAATTGGTTGTAGACCAAGGATGTTCCTCCCAACCATAGACATTATTGTTCCAATCCTCAACAACAGGTCACCCTCGATCCAGGGATATAAATCCATAAGGACGGGTCCTAGGCCAAATATAAAACACACAACAATTGGATAACTAACTTTGGAATGATCAGTAATTCCTCACAACCATCTCACAATGGATCTCCTCCTCCAACCATTCATTTCCATGCTCCAACCAAGAGAACACAAATTGAAAATAATTAGGAGGATGAGTGATGGAATTCATAACAATGAGTGAAGAATAAAGAACAACCCCCAAATATCCCATCGGAAGAGTTTATATAATTACCAAAACCAAGACACACATGGCCTCTCCCCAAGAAGCTCATGTAACCAGTTTTCTTAATTAAAACCAAGATGGTTAAATAAAATATAATAAAAATAATTATCACCTTTGATGGAATCATAGCCCCATATCTCTTGTCCTTGTTCGTTATACAACCAACTATATATATATATATAGGAACTAGATCTTGCACCTACGACGTTTTCCCCACTTGACTATGAAAAAAGGAACTCCAAGCATGAGGAAACTCAATCAATTTGGAAAATGAAAACTTTCAGTTACCCCTTCAAATTCAGTAACTAAATCCCCTAAATCAGTAACCAAATCCCCGAAAAAGTCAAGATACAAACAAATTGGATATATTGATAAATACCAGGAAATCAGTAATTCAACTCATCTCGTAGTCAAGGCACCTACACCAATTTATTGAGTTGGTGACTGGATTATTTGGGTTGTTCCCTCGATAACTGATCTATAACTGTCCCATTTGAATAGAAGGAATCAGGGCATTCCCAACTCCTTCTTATCCCCCTAAAAGCAGTACTAATCTCATTGATCTAGTCCTTAGGTCATGGCTCGATCTTCCCTATTGAGTGGAATAAGGAAGATGAGATAGTATATAGTTAAGCTCTCAGCCTTGTAGATGTTATTTTATAATAGTTGGTTGGATTATCTTACTAATGAATATTTTGATTGATTTTTTGGTTGGAAGGAGAAGGCCAGTCTCCAGTCTCTCAAACCAGGAAGGTAGGCCATCTCTTCTAACTCTAGGAAGGTCAGGCAGTCTTTCTCTTTGGAAGGAAAGAAGGGAAAGGTTACCATTGGAGACACCTTACTATTAGGTGGGGCTTACTACCTCTCTATTTACTACCCTTACTACTGTGTGGGATGAAAATAATAGAGAAAGGTGGAGACTAATAATGGAAATAATGGAAAAATACTAGTTTCACCCTTACTAATAGTGGAAATCGGTAATAAAGTCCCCTAACATCAGTACTAAACTACCGAGGGAAATGAATTTGAAAAAAAAAGTATAAAAAGTTAGGGATCCTTACATAGGTTCGACCGAGGGAATTCCATTTGGTTGTTGGAGGGACTGCTAGCAATATATGTTTTCTTGCTTTAGGTAAATAAGAAGGTTTTAGCTCACTTACGAAAGTCATAATATCGACCTATAACTACTCGTCCTGGAACTGATATTGGTGGTGGAGATATTGGAGAAGTTGGGACAGGAAGGGGTGCTACAGCATCTCTGAGAGAACAATAAGAAGAATAAGATGTGTTGGTTGGTACATAGGCATAGATAGTTCATTAAGGTGGTGGTGGATCTACTGATGGTGCTTCAACTGCTTCATATACAACTCACTCATCTTCTATTGGATCCTTCTCTCGAAAGGTGGAATATAGGTCTTCCCTCATATATCTCCCCTGATAACTACTCCATGACTGATCCATCAACATAGCACTTGATCAGGGTCTTCCCACACCTCTCTCCCTAAAAACCTGTTCTATTACTATCTCATTCAGATAGAGGGAGGCTCTCTCCTTTTGAACAACATGGGAGATAGAGTTGTTGCTAAGATTCCCTTCTCTAAGTTTATAGAGGGGAAGTTTGACATGCATGTGGTAGAGTGGGGTTATCTAGAGGGAGGGAGTTAGGGTTGAATCAAAGGATATGGAGGTTTTACTTGCATGTAGGCAGCCTCCTTATCATGGCGTTGACTGAGTAGAAAATCCCTTTTACCAATGCATTGATGCATGAATTTATGTTTGAACTGAGAGAGGTAGATATACTTACATTCTTATCCCAGTTGGTCCCTAGTAGGCCCAGAGAGAGTTATCAGCAAGGTTGACTCGTTATCTAAGGAAGGGGTAGAGTTTACTTCTTTGTTACCTGGTGAAATTCGTAACTTAAGGGTTTCTAAGGTCATAAGTAATTGTTATGTTATCTCCATTGGTTGGCTCGTATTTTTGTCCTTACCATGCTCGCCTCACCTGGGCCTTGACTTACTTATTCAATTTCTTTACAAAGAAAGGAAAATCAAAGAATACTTCTGATTTCACAAAGCTTATTACTAGGTATAGCTGGATCGAGTTCACTTCGATAACTAGAGAGAGAATAAAGTGATAGGTTTATGGACGAGACTTTCAAATAAATGTCAGGCACTTGAAGTAAGTGCTTTCATTTTTGGGGGGAGGGGAGCTATATGACAGTGGTATTTTGGGGAATTGAGGATGGAGTCGGTATTCTCCCTCACTTTCAGTCCTATCCTGAGCTCAGAATATTGATTCTCAAGCTGACCAATCATGCTCACCCTGGACTAGAATATCCATGGCAAGGAAGAATGGAAAGGGTGTATTTTGCTTCCTTAATCACTAATTTTCTACATTCATTAGATTAAGGAGATATTATCCAATGAATTTAATAATTAATCATCTTCCTTATCCAACTTACTTAATTGAACAGAATAAATAGTTTAGAGGGCGACCCACTAACCTTTCTATAGTGAGGAACACCACTGAATCGTATATATTATAGGGAATATTATAAAAAAAAATCTTCCTTATCTCATATTGATTGATAGATTGATCGAAATCCTACTGCACCTATGGGAGGGCCTAGGAAAATGGAGGGTGGTTGTCTTCGCTCTTGCTCTATCAATTTGAGGCATGAACGATATCTATTTATTCCAGTATGGCGCCTTCTCTCGCTATACTATAGTACTCACCACTTTTTGTCTTCTCACTATGGAGTCCTACGGGGCACTCGACCAAGCCCATCACATGAACTGACCACAGGCAACATCATTCTAGGATTCTCAATCATCGATCGAGCCTCCCCACTATGTAATTTCTCAATCACTCCACCCACTAACATGCATGGGTGGGAACTTCCCCACTTATTCCCCCACCACAATGGGAAGGACTCAAATCAAACAAACAATATGGGAAGAATTGATGGATGATTTTCCTTTTTTCAGATCCTAGTTAGCCTTTGTTCAAATCCTAGCATGGGCTAAAAAATATGACTCAAGGAACCATCCCATCCATTAGGGGGCATGTCCCTCACCAAATGGTGGTTTAGTAGCCATATTTCCCTTGATTCATTCCTTAGGCTTAGCCATTATATATAATTGACTTAATGAAAGAAGGGATTACTCTATGTCATTTTTCCCAAGGGCATATCATAGAGAGGGAAGGGAGGGAATCAACCAATGATTGAAAGGAACTGGGTCCCATCATATCCCTATATATATATATATATATATAAATATAGTCACTTTATCCCCTTTCCAACTCTTTACTGCCTTACCAGTTTACGTCACATTTACATATTACATTCTATTTCATAGGAGTTAAAACTGGGGTGTTACATCCCCCTCCCATTATTTTTGGCATCGTCCTCAGTGCACAACACCATACTGGTGTTATTATTATTACAAAGCTAGGATCTCTGGCCTTTAAACTACATTATTAGTATATCCAAATTATTATATACATGGGCACTCTGATCTAAATCATGCATACATAGGCACTCCAACCCAAGACATGTACACATATTCTAAAATTTTATATTTCTAGCAGTAGTTCCAACTAGTAAGATCTCATTCCCCATTAGCGTGAAAAACTAAAGGAAATGTGCCCCCTTCTCTTCTTTGTAGTCCTTCATGTTGTACCACTTCTTTTCAAGGCTTTAGTTCACTCAACCAGGAATTCTCGGAGTTGACGTCCCAAGAACTCCAGTTGTAGCAAGTCCACTAGACTCTTCTTCGTTCCTTATCTTTGTGCTTGAGCTTGATTTCCTTCTGGCTCACTTCTTCCCAAGATTCCAGTTCAATATCCAATATCGCATCTATATTACACACATACAATCATCATGAGATAATATCATAGCAATTTTCAATCATAAATTTCGAATTTGTTTTATACAGGAAAACAAAATTTCCAAGCATGGGCTTCTAGCTCATAATTCGTTTAGCTCTTGCAGCAACAAGAATTATTATTTATTATATCTCACAACAGTGCCATACCCAAGGCCATTCTTCCTACAATTTTCCCCATCCTTCACTCAACCAAATCAATTTTTAGCATACCGATTTTTTTTAATTATAAATTTCCAAATCCATTTTATACAAGAAAATAAAATTTCCAGGCATGAGTTTTATGCTCATAATGTTGGTCTCTACAGCTATAGTTATTAGTATTACTTATGGAATTACACCCTACCATATCAAAGACCATTCTACCTTCCATTTCCTCAATTTACACTCAACCAAACAGACTGTTAGCATAACATAGCAATTATACATTTTCATGAAAAAAATTACAAAGGTTCACAAAGGGATCTCAGTATTGATTGCAGTAGCAATTCAATCACTTCCATTAATCTAACTATTAACTAGAATGAACCCATCATCCTATACACATGTATTATTAGCCTATATTTTCTTTCTTCTAGCCATCAATACTTTTATTACTATGTTCCCTCGACAGATCTTTTCTGTAATTCATCATTATGTAACTACTTTAACCCGCAACTTTCTTGTTGCAGTATCTAACATCTCCTGAAGTGTTCTCAACTTCATGAGTTAGAAATAATCAAATCATTTTAGATGTTATCATAATCATTTCTATTCCATATAATATATACATGCATTCATTAAAATTCATTCAATAATTCATTTAATACCACTTGTAACATTTTCAACAACTCCAAAAAGTGATCTCAGAATTGTAACAAACAACAGTTCTTTAGCTAGTATTCATTAAATATAATGCAATTACCCATAATTATGCATTTTCAGTACCACGGGCCTTTCATAATGCAACAAATAATCACTAATAGAATAACAATCGATGTGACAATACCCATGGCCACATCTACACAATGCATCCCTGCATTGACTACATAATACCACATAACTATGTCATGCATTACACCATGATGAGTTGGAAGGTCTGGCCAACACCTCATCACATCATTCAAACTCTTCCCAATACTGCTCTACTATTTGGATACCCTCCTCTTCAACCCATAAACAATACAAGGAAACATAATTCCTAAGTACTTTTCAATGTTGGCAAAGAGGTTGCAGTCCAAACATGAGCTATACAGGGAAACCATTGAGCACTCACATAGCACTATATCCCTTCCATATCCAACCATATCATGTTCTCACACGTGACTATCCCTATTGGTATTCATTGCTATAGCAGGAGTATGTATCATGATTTGACTTGGTTTTAATCCTATAACCAATCACAACACAATATGTAATTAGATTTTATCTAAATTCATTCTAGCATCAACAACATTTATATACTCTAGGCCCTCTACCATTACATATCAATTTAAATATTGAAAATTAATTGAGGGAATTCTTAGCTCAATTCCCTTCAACATTTATGCATCAGAAGCAACCAAATGCATACCTACATGGATATAATCAACCTACTTCATGCTACCTGATAAACTAGTATTTGTGGAAGCATCATTTTTATTATCATTCCTACCATCCCCGTGGGTCTTCACATAGATGGAAGTCATAAGAAACAACAACATCCACATCTTCAACTAGGATATATCATTCTTCCTAAATATATCCTGGTCATACTCAATTTCCATAACATCATTATTTCATTATAACAAACTATTCTAAGTTCACAAGTATGCCATATGCATATCCAATCGTGTACATATGCACCAATGCGCATCCATATGCACCAAGCATTTAATGACAGCACGCCTACTAATTCATATGTATTTTAAGTTCCATGGTATGCATCATGCACTCCAGTTCATTTACGTTTTAGTTCACTTATTTATTTATGTTGTAGTTGGTTGTCTCTAAATTTATTCAGATCCCCGTTGCCTTGTGTGCTCCCATTCGGCTCATCTTCCCTAGTGTTCTATGTTCTAAACACTTTCCATCCAAGTTTCACTTGGCCATTTTGCAATCCAGCCGATGTGTTCTATTTGCAACAACTTCTCTTAGGCAGACATATCCAAACTTTACCTTTATGAAACATTTCAACATCTTGGATTGAGGTAACTCACAATATTCCATTACTCTACTACCACAACATCCTTGAATCAACTTATCAATAATCACTCCACATCCTTGCTATTAATTCTAGCTATCCATTGGATTTATTCATTTAACAATTCCCTATGAAGCCATACTTTTCGCACACAATACCATTTCCAATGGAAGTCTATTTTCATTCAGTGACACCTTTCAAGTGAAAGAACCTTCATTTTTCTATCCCTAATTCATCTACATTGTATCATGCTTCCACTGTGAACTCTGATATCAGAAGTGTCTTTCTTGCTTCGAGTAATTTTAGACAAGGTAGCCAAGTCATATATAAAAAATACTTCATAGGAACTCCTCTTCTTGGCACATAGAGATGATTCACACATCTCCTCATAAGCTCCTTGTTCTCTTTCACATCAATCTTGCAACTATCAACACATCTCCACCTTCAATTCTATGGAGTCTTACTTTTCCTTTCTATGCCCATTAATGGCATTCTTCACCTGCTGGATTCATGTCCTATGTAAGTATTCTTGTTATTTTTCTTGCAATTCAATCACACTCGGTAGAAGATGAATAATAATCCTCTTGTTCCATTCTTTTTTAGTTTTTTATCCACTTTTCATTACTTTCCCTATAACTCTTTATTGCCTCAACCAACTTCTACAAGTTTTGTCATTCTTCCATGACTCTGATATCCAATCCTATGCTTGAATTTATCATATTATACCTCTAATTCAACAAAATATTTTCAAGAAACATAATCTCTGCTAACCAAAATGAAAGCATAAGCATTTATGGAAAAAACACTGTAAAAAAAAAGATATATATATATATATATAGCATTTATTCTCTTTTTAATTTTCCTCAAGGCCAACATTCATCTTATTCTGAATTGACTATGAATTTTGTTGCTCGGCATAATTTTCTGGGTGCTTAACTGGATTCCTCTCTCTGATAACTTTCCAACAACTATTTTCTTGCTCAATTTCGAGTTTAGAGAAAAAATTTACAACCTACCAAAAAAATTTGGGATTTCATTCATTAATTACACCTCATTTCCATGTGGCATCCACGTGGGTCTCTATCACTTGTGCCATCCAACATGGCACTGGCATGAAAAATGACATGGCACCTGCCACCTAGTCCATTGGTCCCCCAATTCAATAGTTTGGATCACTTCAGAGACTTTCTTTGTCGTCAGAGTCTTCTTCATTAGAGTGCATCCACTCTTGACTTCATTGCCCACTTTGAAAGACCTGTTTCGGTGGAATCCTATGACAGATATAATACTCCTCGGAGTTGAAAAACCAACGGCTTTGATTGCTTCAAATAGTCTCCACTTGCACGATGGTTAACCCCTGCCTTTTCCTTCTCAGACTTGGTAATCAAGTGGAACCCATAGAGAACTAAGACTGATATGGTAACTTTCCTTCTTGTCATTCTAAGACTCAAATATCTTCTCAGAGTCCTCCCATCGGAGTACATCCACTTCGTGCATCTAAGGTTACTCTGACCCATGGACTTTGAAAATACTCACTGCAACGGATCTACTAGTCCAGAACCCATATGAGTCACTCTCCCATGGATCCAACAGTCAGGATTCGCTCAGAGTTCACAACTATTCAATAGTTAAGGTCCATCCATTTAACTCTTCTTACTCGTTCATGTGGGACCCACACCAGATCGATGACTATTGTTACCTCATTCCCACTCATTCATCAATGATGTAGATCGTTCCTTGAAGTTCCTCCTGCAGAAGCCCAATCACTTGGATCCAACAACCGAGGTTAGTTCCTGATTAAATCGACGACTCTGGTTCTCTCTCAGATTTTCTCCCATCTAGGTGCATTCCCCTCTAGGACTAAGACTCACTTTGACCATGAACCCTCCAATAAATGACTGAGATTCTCTCAGTTGGTAGATATGATGGATAAGATTTAAAGTGAAGGCCCAAGGCCTCCATGGCCAACTGGGTCCACTCTTGTGTCGTCGACCAACAAACTGTCGACATGTATCATCCTCTAAGTACTTATGTTTCCACGTTGGAATCCTCATCACCTTTACTACCAAGATTTCACACCATGTCACCATGACATCACCATTCTCTCTCCTCCTACTCGAACCACACTAGATATACAACTGAGATCATTGGAATATTTCCCCATAAATCAACGATCCTCCTTCGCTCTCAGATCCCCTCCCATCGAGTGCCTCCAATTCAAGCATCCAAGGTTACTCCAACCCTTAGACTCTGATGGTATTCACTGCAATGGATCTAACAATCCATAACCCATCCAAGCCACTCTCCAATGGATCCAACAGCTATCAGAATCCATTGTTGTTAGTCTCCATGCAACCTTGCACTCAGAGATCCATATGGAAGTGTCCTCTGATCAATGATGGAGGTATGTCCACCCTCATATCCAACGGTCATCAATTAAGGGAAACCATCCAAAATCCTAAGCCCAACAGGGGCCCACCAACCCACCTGGCACAACCGTATACTAACAAGGGTGTATCATAGGTTGACAACTAGAAAAGTACAAATGATGATGGGGAATTGATTGGACATATGGATTGGGAATTTGACGTGGAGACCAAAATTACACAAGTCGCAACTCCGCAGGGTTCAATAACTCTCCCTAATTCTCGCACATGTCACAAAGGTTTAGTTTTTATTTATAAAAAAATCATCTTCCTTTCCTCGCATGCATGTGGGATAAATATTTATGCAGTACACATATCAACGGTGCATAACCCACTTAGAAGATTGATTGGTTTTTGTTGTACGTTTATTTCTTTGTTGGGCATATTGTTGATTTATAGGCTCATATCAAGAAGGGAAGGGATAGATGGGATGTTGGGGCCATGATGGATCACCCAAGCACTATTTCCAAGGTGATATCAAGATTGTTTGATAGACA
>SNQJ01S0019473.1:70801-88179 GCA_010110895.2 Picea sitchensis | reverse complement strand
AAAATAATTGCATTTCATTAAGAAATTTAATTATGTTCACCAAGTTTCACAAATTGTGATGGAAGTAATTTTTATAGGAAATTGTAACTCTACTATGAATATTCCTTTATTTATATGTTAAAAAGGTTTTCCAAGGAAAACAAATTGTGTTGACCATAAGGAAGAGAAAGACTTTTGTATTCATTGTGGTTGAGAAACATTAGGTACATATAGTTGATGTGTTGATGTACTGTAGTCACCGTAGAGGAAAGATCCTCTTCTGCCACCACTTGGCAATGATCATAAGGCTCCTCTTCCGCCATCACTTGGCAGTGATCATTATAATTCTAGTCCACAGTGTCAGTGTGCAGAAAAACATGGTTATGATTCCTTTGCAAGATCTGTTCCTATGGAAGATCTGATACACAAGATGATAAAGTAAGGAAGCATTCAATGCAATTATGTTTTAGATAAAAGTAGGCTTCACTTGCTAGATATCTTTCTTTTTTCCCAAAAAAATTATCTACTATGAAATATAATACAAAATATGGTACAAAATAAGCAACACTCCTTGGAAAAATTTCTAGTCCTTGGGGACTTCAATCAGTCCAAAATGACAATAGTCTTTCACCATATCTCAGGAGTCAGAACAACAATTATATAGAAGCAAAAACCTCTAATCTGAGTACCATACATCCAATTCGTTATTTTCTGTGGACTCCTCAGCTGTAATTAGATCTTGGTCACCTTTGAACTTTGAGGGATACAAATATGAATTTGCAGGTTATCAATTAGAGAGTCCACCTCTTGATCAAGGTCCATCTGCTTCATTGTGAAGGATTCCATCATATTTCTAATCACTGCACTAGCCCTCATAACAACCCTATGTGGCTCACCATCCTCATTTTTCCTCTCCACAATCCAATCCAGGTCTTGTTCATAGGCCTTCAATTGGTCCTCATATCCTCATCTTCCCTTGCCTAATTACAGGAAAATCTTCGAAAGCTTCCTTGTTATCTTTCTCAAAGTTAACTTCACCATCATAAATCCAGTCAGAAGAGAATAATCAGAAGAAAGACATATCTTATTTGCACCAAATAAAGTCTTTTCACTTCCTTCAATCCTCCATGATTAAAGGAAAGAAGGGAAAAAAATCCAACATCTTTTAGTATTGGTGGGATGGGGAGAAGTAGTTGCAAACCTGGTAAATATTTCTTCCACCATATTAATTGCACTTTTTTGGGATTCATAACTAAATGCCTTATAAGAATTTTTATACTGAATTAGAGTACTTTCACCTTAAATTCCAAGAATTGTTTGTACTTTTGCAGATGTGTCCATTTTGCGTTATGAATACTAGAAGTCTTTCTTTTGGATGTGGTAATAAGGTAAAGTTGATGAATATTCACCGATTTTCAATTCAATGGAGTTTTTTTTAAATGTATATTATTTTCTTACAGTTTTTCTAACTGGTATTTGATGACAGACGTGTTATGACTGTGGACAAAACATCACTACATGTCCTAGGATAAAACTGTATTAAAATTGATGCAGGTTTGATAGAAGTTAAACATTTATTATGATTTGAGTTTCTGAAATACTTTAATTAGTGCTCAATAGGCATGGGTGTTAGGAAATGAGATAAACTTCCACACTAAACCTAGCAGAAGAGAAGAAGAATTTAATTAAAAACATAAATGACAAAGCAATCACATAGTACACAGATATTTAAACTAGGAAACCCAAACCGAGAAAACCAACATTCTATGAGTGTTCTTCTCTCTTGTTGTCTTATTCAATCTGAATAAAAGGTTACATGTCTAACCTTGGTCAACACCTAAGACACAATCAACATCATACCTTCTTGCTTGCGCAAGAACAACCCTATAGCCAATCTGGCTTACATCTACATGACCAACAACCTAAATCTAAATATTTCTCTAAAAATTGGCTATCATATGATTCATTGGTTAGCCTTTACAGCCTTACAACATTCCTCTTTATAGACTTTACAACAGGAAAAACCATAAATAATTGGTGCCCAAAAACGGTTACAGATCCATGTAGATCATTGGCTACAAATCCTTCAAATCTCAGGATTCTATTACAGTTGACTCCAAGTCATATTACCAGTCGACTATCAGTCGGCCTTCATTCGATCTTCAGGTGATCTCCATATGTCTGTTTGTGGACCTCTTGTTGGTTGACCTCTTTGACTTGTTATTGATTCCTTAACATGTTGAACCGCCTTGACCTTCGACTTTGATTTTACCTGGTTGATTAACCTCGACCTTCGACTTGTTGTCGATCTACCTCGACCCTCAACCTATTGTCGATCCACCTCGACTTCGATCATCATTAAATCCATCTTGACTAGAATTTCATTGCAAATAATATAACAACCCATCATTCTCCCACTTGTTGTCTTCCTTGTTGAAACTAGGATATTCCTGAACTTTCATTCACAGATCCAGGGCATCAATGCCCATTGCCTCTTTGCACCAAGTGAACTTCACAACACTCATAGACTTGGTCAACAAGTCTGCTATGTTTTCAAATGTGTCTACTTTCTCCAATATCACCTTGTTACTTTCCACCATATCTCTTATGAAATGGTATTGCACATCAATATGCTTAGTCTTCAAATGATAAGCAGGGTTCTTTTCTAGAAATATTGCACTTTGACTATCACAACTTACATTCATAGCTCTCTACTAAAACATGATTCATGAACACAGCCTTTGCAACCATAATGATTTTTTGCTTCCATGAGTGGTCGCCATGTATTCAACTTCTATTGTTGAGAAGGCTACGACTACATGTTGCTTTCTCATCCAGCTTATTGCTCTACCGAACATCTTGAAGACATATCTTTTGGTTGAATTTCATTGATCCAAATCTCCAGCCTAGTCAGCATCGACAAAGTCATGTACATTTAATTTACCACTATCACCTCTAGGTATTCCTTGGTAGCATATAGCATAGTCCTTCTTGCCACAAAAATACCTGAATACTCTCTTGACAACTGTCCAGTGCTCATTTCTAGATGTCGACATGTACCTGCTCAACACTCCCACTGCATGGTCAATGTCTGGTCGAGTGCATACCATCACATACATTAGACTACAAAAAAAACTTGCATAGGGAACATGTTCCATGTCCTCTATTTATTCATGTGTCTTTGGATAGTATTCAACAATTAGCCTTGCTCTCATAGGAATTGGCACCTTCACCGGTTTGCAATCTTGCAAGTTGAAACGTTTCAGAATTGTTTCAATATACTTCGTCTAATTCAACCAGATCTTTATAGTGGCATGATCTCTATTAATCCCCATTCCAAGAATGAAGTTAGTTGCACCGAGATCCTTCATGTCGAACTTGGAGGATAACTGCTTCTTCACCTCCTTTATTGTGTCCATGTTGTTTCCAATCAACAACATGTCATTGACATACAAAGATACATATATGAAACACCCATATTCTTCCTTGGAATATATGCAGTGATCATATTTTCTTCTCACAAATCCAAAACTAAGGATGTATGTGTCAAACTTCTGGTAACACATCCTTGGCAATTGCTTTAGACCATAAAGGGATCTTTTCAGTTTGCACACCAACTCTTGCTTTCCCTTTACTACAAATCCTTCAGGTTGTTTCATGTAGATTTACTCTTTCAGGTCCCCATGTAGGAACGTTGTCTTCACATCCATTTTTTTTATTTCTAGATTGAATGTTGCAGCCAGAGACATTAGTACTCTAATGGAAGATAATTTTGCAACAGGGGAAAAACTCTCACTGAAGTCAACTCCCTCGACTTGGGAATAACCTTTCACTACCAGTTGAGCTTTGAACTTCTCGAATTGACCTGCGACATTCATATTCTTCTTAAATACCCATTTTCTACTAGCGAGCTTTATTCCACTAGGTACCCATACTAAATCCCATGTCTCATTATTGTGCAAGGATTCCATCTCTTAAACCATGGTGTCTGTAACACACCCAACCCCTAAATACCCTTTCTAGGGATGGGGCATCAAATTTTGTTTTTCCTAACTGTCTCTAATCATCTCTCTGAGGCCTTCATCCTCTTCTTCTCATTCGTATTTTTCTAACGACTATTACCGACTCAAAATCCGATCTCTAGTTTACAAGACAGGTCTCCTGAAGTTATCCAGGCGCTATTAGTTGGGGTCTTCAATGTTCGGCATTGAACACTCATTTTTCCTAATCCCCGAAGCCTCAAAATATTTCCACGTGACCCTAGCCATTTGACGATCGAAATTCGACGTTTTACGTTGAATGCCACTTTTTTGGCATTCAGAAGTCGACAACCAACGGTCGATGCTTTTGACATTTCGAAAATCGGTGATCATCGTTGAACTTTTGGAGTTTGGAAATCAATGATATTTATTGAGCACCCCTTTATTACATTATGCCAAAAAATTCTTAACTCTCGAAGTTATCCAGACTCCTGGAGTCCCGAACACGTCACCAACCACATTAGTCAGGCGGGCACAAACCGAAACCTAACACATGGCAAGGGCCAGGGGTGACATGTGTAATTCTCTAATAGGCATAAGGGGTTTGTGAATTTTCCATATCAGGGTGACACGTGGTAGGCGTAAAGTTGGTCCACGTCAGATCAAATAACGTCATCATGCCACATAATCTTGGACTGATAACTACCTAGCCCTTTGATCTCATGGTCAGTAAGATTCCATGTAGATCCATAGATCTACAACTCTCGTTACTTCATGACTCCAGACTTTGGAGCTTGTCAACTCCTCACGTCGTGAATTCCCTGAAGAGATAAGTCTCCAGACTCTCTAATCTAGTGCCAAGTGTCCTCATCCTACCAATGGGAAAGATTTGTTTCAACGTTCCTGACTTCTAAGGTTTTCACACTCTGTAGGTTCTTGGCTAGGTTCCTCCAGAGTACTAAGTCTCTGGACTATGGGATCTCTTGCCACGTTCCCTCTCATCCAATGAATCTAATTTCAATGGACAACCTTAGACAAGGGAGAAGTAGGGGCCATGCATCGCTCCACGATGCGTTCCCAATCAGTTGGGTAATCGAGGGAGGGCTTCTTAGATCGATGATCGAGAGGGATCCCGAAGGTTCCAAGGATCGACAATCCTCATCACTTCAGAAATTATGCATTCAAGATTTCAACATGTATCTTTCATCTTTCCCTTCGGACTACACCGGATCTATTGCCATGTGTACCTAACATTCACAACCAAGATTTACTCTGTCTTGTAGAGCTCCAGGGAAGCTTGCGGCTCCCTATACTGCCGAATACCCAAAATTCCATATAGTTATTGATCTTTGGACACTTGTCCCTCCACTTTCAATTGTCCTGGTTAACTTTATGACTCCGAGATTCAGGAGTTTCGGTGGTAGACCACTCCTATTCTCGTGAAGTAGCACTTCGTCGAAGCACTTAATGCTAACCATCCTAATTTTGATCTAACAACTGAGAGAGATATCCATTGGATCCCAAGATCAATGACCCTCATCAATTTGTGACTTCAACCTTCGATTGTTTTCGAGGATTTTGGAGTCATAAGTCCCAAAGTCGAAAGAGATAGATCCTTTCGTACTAGTGCAAGGTTCATAGATCCTAGTCATATGGGTCTTTTGGAAATTTTTGGGGGCTAACCGCTAATCCTTTTTGCAGCAAATGGGTTAAGGACATGGGCATGAGCCCTTGGTTAGATGGGTGGATAGTCGGAAATAAAAACGTCCTTCTCCCACAGATATGAACTTGACATTCCTACTAAGGTGAATTCAAAAGGGTCGACAATACTTAGATGCTTTAGTTATTCCTACGTTGACTCTCCTGCGGATTCACATCCCATGACTCTCTAGCAACTACACTGAGATAAATTAAATACCATATAGATATAGTAGTTTACAGAAGAAAAGAGAATTTATAACAATTGTTCAAAACACTGCAAGACTTAACCATAAACACAAATATTCAATCATCGCATCCATTACATATTGAACAAAGTATGATAATACTTATCATAACTAGAGAATGTGAAGTGACTGCTGAAAGGGGTGCATGTTTCCTCCCAAACATAGGCACAACCACTTCTGATGGATTTACCACTGGCCACCCCCGAGCTAGACCATGATGCTCAAAGAGAGATTCTTTCTCCTTGCTCCAAAATAGTGAGGGATGAAGGTTACTTTCCTCCTCCCACGGGAACTTGGCAATCAGTTTTTCCCCACTCCAAGCAAGGGGGTATGCGCGAGCACTTCCTCATTAACTTATCAACCTCATTTTTCATCTTGTAGTGAGACCCTGCCCAAGGCTTCTTATAGCCAAAAATATTGAGTCGAAGCATGCCCACTTCTCTTCTCTGGAGATTCCTGAGTCAAAGCATGCCCACTTCTCTTCTCTGGAGATTCCCGAGTCGAAGCATGCCCACTTCTCTTCTCTGGAGATTGATTTCTCTACTCTGCTTCCTTGCAAATCTGTCCCTGTCCCCCAAATTACCTCCTTTCTTCCCTTCCTCAGAAAGGTTGCATGGGTCCAAATCCCAATTTGCAGTCAGGCCTAGAAGCCTTACAGATGGGTACCCTGCCCCATATCCTCATTAACTCTTGAGGATGGCCTTCAAACTACCAAAAAGACTGGTAATTCATTTCTGGGTTAGAGGAATGTTGGGCAATTACACCAAGTAGGTACTGGTCTAGTGAGGGTTATCTCAACCATTCTTGGTTTCCCCTCACCATCCCTCTTATAGCATCCATGGTATATCTTGGCAAACTCCCCCCTTTCAATAATTGTGCAACACATATCAAATTTCTATTAATAACATAAAATTCATACATTGACCCTTTTATGCAAAGGTTCATCAAATAAAACATTCACACATATTTAGTCAGCCATAGTCTCTTGGTCAGTTATAGTTATATTTACAAACTGGGCGAAACAAGGGTATAATTACAGTGTCCTTCCAGAGTTTACCCTTTGCCGAGTCGAGTGCCTCACCGACTGACTTGGGATCATCATCGATGATAGTTAACACAAATGTGGAATGAAAGTCGGGAAGACTATACCTTTCGACTGGGTTTTTTACTCTTTTGACCTCCTTACCACTAGAGTCTATTGTTCCACCTCTTCCTCTAATTCAGTTGACTCATCTGAATCATCTTCTTCCTTTTTGGGTTCAAAGTGCATTGTCTCAGGATTATTCTTGATCTAAACAATTTCCTCAGGCTTAGACTTATTTCCAACTTTTTTGAATACCACATCTTGACTGCACATTGTTCTCCTTGATGTTGGATCCCAGAGCTTATATCCCTTCATTCCTTCTTTATATCCAATGGAAATACATTTGACTTCCTTCTTGTCTAGCTTGCTCCTCTTTTCCTTCGGAACATGCACAAAATCATCACAACCAAATACTTTGAGATGTGCAACCAAAGGCTTCTTACTCGAGCATACCTCATGTGGAGTCATTTTGGCTAGTTCTAACGAAGGAGACATATTCACCAGATATTTTACAGTGTTGACTACCTCCACCCAGAATTCTTGTGCGAGCCCAACACCACTGAGCATACTCCTTGCCTTATCCATCAACGTTATGTTCATTCTCTTGGAAACTCCATTTTGCTGTGGGGTATATGGTGTAGTATTTTGGTGTGCTATGCCACACTTCTTGCAGAACTGATCAAATTCTTTTCCACATAATTCATCGTTGTTGTCAGTTCTCAACACCTTAATTTCGTTATATGTTTGGATTTCTACAAGAGCTTTAAACTATTTAAATTTCTCGAAAACCTCTTATTTCTTCCTCAGAAAATATATCCATGTCTTCCTAGAAAAATCAACTATGAAGGAGACATAACACAAAAATACACCAAGTGAAGGCACTGAAACCAGGCCAAACAGATCACTATGTACCAATTCTATTTTTCCCTTGTTGCTCAAGATGGAAACCTCACTCGAATTTGTTTTCCATGTATGCAATTCTCACAAAATTCGATTTCTAAACCACATTCAGGAAAACATTCAACCATACCTTTGTTGTGCATGGATCAAAGTCATTTTTCTTCCAATGTGTCCCATATTCTCATGCCACAGCATGGTCAAGTCAATTTTATCATGTCTTGTCGAGTCAGTTTGTATCGACTTAGCCCAAGTTGGTTAAAGTTGAGTCGAATTCAATTCAGCTTCAGGAGCAACGATACTATTGCATCCAGTCGAGTCGAAATTCCCTAGTAGCCTGTATAGGGTTCCAATCCAAACTCCTTTCATTAAGACCATCACACCTCTAACCATCTTGCTCGAATCCTTCTGAAATAGAGTGTGCACTCCAACATCATTCATCTTACTGACAGATATCATTGTTCTTTCCAAACCAGAAATGTGTAGCACACTTGGAAGGGTTCTTTTCCTCCCATCTTGTAGTATCAATCAAACTCTTCCTCATCTCGACAATTTTGGTTGTCGAGTTGTTCCCTAAGAACACATCACCTCCATCATATCGTTTATACCTACAAAACCATTCTCTATGTGTTGTCATATGATAAGATGCTCCTGAGTCAATCAACCAAACACCTTGATCTGACTGTGTACTATTCGATGCCAGGTACACATCACCTCCTTTATTTGGGGTCGTCTTTCTCTCATTCGATTGCTTTTCGTTGGATCTTGTACTGAATTCCATTGCCCTCGACTTACAATCATTTTTCTAATGCCCAATTTTACTGCATTTCCAGCATCTTTTTGTCAACTGAACCAGGGATTTAGATCTACCCTTCGACTTAGACTCTCTACCAGAGAATTTTACTTTATCTCTTTCAACCGGTTGACCTCTCACCACTAAATCATATTTGGTCGATCCTTCCATGCTATTTCTTCTCATTTATTTTGACAACAGATAAGAAACCACATATTCTAGCACTAGTGTGGTTGTATTACTCCCTATAGCCATGACTAAGCTATCTCAAGAGTCTGAAAAAAAACATAATAGGCTAATACACTTCTCCTCATTAGTGATTTTAATATCCATAGATGATAATTGGATTAAAATGGTATTAAACGCATTTAAATGCTCAGTCACTGAACTACCATCACTCATTCTCAGAAGATATAGTTTCTTTCTGAGAAACAACTTATTTAGCAGATATTTCGACTGGTATAATCTTCCCATCTTGTACAATAGTTTCTTGGCCGAATCTTCACCTAAGACATTCAACAATACCTAATATACAAGACAAAGTTGAATCGTACTTCTTGGTCTTCTTTCATTTTTCTCCCATTCTTTCATCGACATGCTTGTCAGCTGGGTACCTGGACAGAATGATGTCCTTTGTTCTCAATCTAACCGTAGTTGCATGGATCTTTAAGGAGTTCCATGGATTTAATATTATTACTCTGTTTTGATTCTACTCTCCATATTAAGCCATTCTTCCAAAAGAATAAATATTTAATATTCTACTATGGTTTAGATGTTCTCATATTATAATCAAATGCTCTTTCAAAAATGGCTACATTAATGTGAACTAAGTATGATCATATACATAATATTTTTAAAGATAAAAATTGGTGTGTGGTTGGCAAGCAATCCGTGTTCAGAGTTAGATAATACCCCATGAATGAAATCACTTGGATGTATGTAGAAAACACAAATATGGATTCTTCCAAGAAGATAAATCTTTCCTCTTTCTGTTTTGAAATAGATGTTCTTGTATAATCAATACAAAGTTAGATAATACCCCAAGAATGATATCACTTGGATGTATGTAGAAAACAAAAATATGGATTCTTCCAAGAAGATAATCCTTTCCTCTTTCTTTTTTGAAATAGATGTTCTCATATAATCAATTGCCTACACCATGATCTAAACATAAGATCATGTACAACATATTTTTATATCTAGGAATGTTGGTTGGTGGTTAGTAAGCAATTAGTTAAGATTTTGACCATACTACTATCATGTACAACATATTTATAAATCTAGGAATGTTGGTTGGTGGTTAATAAACAACAATTTAAGAGATTGACAAGACCCGAAGAAGAAATGCACTTCATTGTATGCAGAAAAAAAAAATCTCCATATTGCGCCATTCTTCCAAGAAGATAAATCTTTCATTTTTCAGTTGTGGGATATATGTCCTATAATCAAACTCTCTTTCAAAAATGCATGCATCATGATCTAAATATAAGTAAGATCATGTATCTAGCATATTTTTAGCATCTTTTTAAATCTAGAAAAGTTAGTTCATGGTTGATAAGAAATTAGTGAAGAGTTCAAGACAATACTCAAAGAAATAAAGGGTGGTTTGAACATTCCCCGTTCTTTTTAAATCTAGAAGAGTCAGTTCGTGGTTGGTAAGAAATTAGCGAAGAGTTCAAGACAATACTCAAATAAATAAGGGATGGTTGAACCTTCCCCATTCTTTCCCCAAAGATATACCATTTTAAATGATGGTAAATTTATATAGGGACTGGTTGACTAACCCTTCAATGAATAGAAAATGCTTAATTAAAATATTATAGAAGGAATATTTGATAAACTAGGAATATTTGATCAACCAAAACTTCAATTTTGCTACAAGAGTATTTCAACTACAAATAAGCAATGGTTTTAAAAATAGTGTTGAAATCGTTTTGCAAAATAAATGTAGGAAAAGGATATTGAGTTTATTTGATCAACCAAAACTTCAGTTTTGCTACAAGTGTATTTCAACTATAGATAAGCCATGGTTTTAAAAATAATCTTGAACTCTTTTTGCAAAAGAAATGTAGGCAAAGGATATTGAATTTGTTCTACACATCTTTCAAAAGGAAAGAAAAAGGGGACCTAAAAAGTTGTTATTCACATCTTTCAAAAGGAAAAAAATAGATCTCGCAAATGCATTAAGAATAGTACATGTAGTTATGTATGAATCCCAAGTATATATTATTCTTAACCATTGACATGGAAGAAAGAAATACGGGGCAACTACATCATGTGCATATCTATAATGTAACCCATAAAATTTCAAAAAGTAGAAAATAAATTTAAGCATTCATGTGTATATAATAAAGTCCTCATAAAAACACACTAGAACTTACAAATTCAATGTACATATACATGGCCTATGCATCATCAGGTATGGACGCATCATTCTCAGGCACTCTATCTGATACTCTCTTCTCCAATTTGGCCTATAACAAATTTGAAATTTGCATATGTCCATTAAGACATCTACTTCCATAAATAACATTTTAAAATAATTTTTGATGAGTATGATTGACACTTGAAATCATAGTTTTAAACTTCGAAAAATGCAATACCTGTGATGTGCCAACCTCAATATTGTCCCACTCTTGAAATTCCCCCAAAATTTGTGATGACAATTGAGAAAAACCTATAAATGTGTTGGGAGATGGCAAGGGAATTGTGAACAAAGCAGCTTTGAATTTTAGAGAAATGTGTTCACATTAATGGCAAGATATAAATTTGTTGGATTGATTCTTCAACAAGGTGTGGGAATTATACAACTAAATTGTAGATATGGATATTTTTAAAAATATGCCTGATTCATTGCATCCAAATTTAAAGACGATGAATCAAGTCTCCTATTTAATGAGGAATCATTTAACATTTGTACAAACTGTGATTAATGAACATGTAACACATTAATTATTTCTAATAATGCAATGATATGTATCTAGATCTAATAACAAGAAAGCTATCCCTGAATGCATGAAAAATTTACAAACTAAAACACATACCTGTCCAATGCCTTATTCCTCATGCCTAATTAACTATTTCCATCCATTGCGACAAAAATTTTCATAAGCCTGTAACTCTTCTACACTCATGGAATCTATATCCTCATTTGTCATGTCAACATAACTCTCCCGAGAATTGGATTGTTCCCTCTGTCAGTTCAAATCAACGTCAATACCATACAAAACAGATTCCAAATTATCTTCAATTGCAGTCCTCGCCTCCTTTCCAACTTGTGATGTGGCCTGCATCTTTGCATGTGAAGCAAATTCCCATGTTTGGAGAGATATAAAAGGTGGTGGAGGCCTCGACAATGATGCATCTTGATATGCCCATTTTCAATTATATGTTCGACCTTTACCAACCCCATAATATCAAGATGGTAGGCTGGTATAATCGGGGTGCATGCCCAAAAACAACTCCATATAGAAAAGTCTAGCAAAGTAAATTGGTACCTCACCATTCCATGGAAACCTCCCATATGCTACCAAGAATCTGTCATAGAGATGTCCTGCAATGTTTGGGTGCTTGAAATACTGCACCTTCAACATTAGTCGCTTTGGACCTTCCTTGAAATTAAACATTGAAATTGTCTCCTCTTTTGAAACTTTGTTTTGTATTAATTCCCATTTATCAAGGCCCATCAACTATGACTTCCATTTCCTCATAAAATCTATTAAGGTATTAGGCATTGGCCCAAGGTTCTGATATACATTAATAAATTTTTGCAAAGAATGCAAAACGATCTCCAAGCTTTTCTTGCTATTTGCAGGGAGAGCCATATGTCTAAGATCATTCTCGAGCTTAGAATGATGGGATGAGCATCGTTGGAGCATCATTGCTTCAACATTTCCTTCCCAAGGAATCTCTTCACCAACATCCGAGGGATAGGTGGTCATAGGGGTGTAATCTTCATTTTATTGATAATGTTGCTTGATCCACCTTCACCCTTTGCTTGGACTCTACCTGATTTTCACTCTCTCTTTCATTATCGACCCCCTGATAAAACCAATCCTCTACATAAATAAACAATTGAAAATATTCACAACATTGAACAAAAACACATAAAAAAACATACAAAAAATAGACACAAAAAAATAAAATACTAAAAACAAGAAATTTACCAAACATATGTTGTTGATGGGATGGGGTCCCTACATTCTCCAGAGTGGGGTGTATTTATGTTCAACCTATTTAAATAGATTGAATCCCCAACTACATGTTGGGAACTCTGTCCCGATTCTCTATTGATTGATTCATCCGATAATCGCCTCCTTCCACTAGACTGCCTTTTGTCACTAGCTGCCCCTACTTGATTACGATACCTTGCTGAAATATGGGTCTCTAACGACATAAGTGTCTCTCTTGAACTAGGGGTCCCTCTTATTCCTTCATTGGATGGCCTCGATCGTTTGCAAGGCATATTTGGAGACTCACGTCCCAACGACTCACCTCGATCCATTCTTTTAAAATCCAAGAAAATGAAAACATAAGGTAGAAACAAGTTCAAGGCATAGGCATATATTAAAGAAAGTTACAAACAAATTTGTGAGTTTATTCTCACAAGTATGGGGTGGCCTAAACCAAATAATAACTTCAAGGCATAATATTATATTGAATAAAACAACAAATAAACATAAACATAAGTTATAAAGTAACTTCAAGGAATAAAAGTATAAATCGAAGAAAACAAGAAGTAATCGAAAAAATACTTTATATATTTTTAAAAACTTAAAAGCATAGGCATATATTGAAGAAATGACATATAATTTTTTTATTGTATTTTGATAAGTATGGGGTGGCTTGAATGAGATAACTTAAAGGCATAGGCATATATTAGCAACTAACTAATCTACTCAATATTCTCAAAGTGAAGCCAAAAACCCAATGAATGTGGGACCAATAATATTTTGCATTAGAAGGGAGCAAAAAGACATATTCAAGTAATATAATTTTTTATTAAATGAGCAAGAAATGTTAACTACTACAATACCTCCTCTCCCCATACTCTTCATCCATGTCTACAAGCCTAGCCCAAGTTTGGACTTAAAGAGATCTACGATCAATTTGTTTGGCAAAGGTGGAATGTGATATGCCTTCGAAAAAGGAACATTGAAGTATGGCTATTGATTATAGTATAGTGCTTCACTAGGTGGAACATTCAAGTTTGGCTGAGCATGATGGAGTTTAGGCACTTAATAATGGAAATTTTCAGTTTGGTTTAGCTAGCCAAGTCTAATAAGTGAGGCTTGGAGAGTTAGGTTTTTTCAATCATGAGGATTGAGGCACAAATCACCAAGTCTAGGATAAGGATATCATCATTTATAAATGGGATATGACTTTACCTATGTTGATTCACTAAGGAGTTATTCAATGAAGATAAAAAAAAAATACGTCTTTATAGGTTTAAGAAACATACTAATCTAGCATATTAGATATTTTTCCTTACTTGGCCAGTGTTATGGGTTGAATTGTTTGGAGCTCTATCCTTCAAATACATAATCCCAATTATATTGAAAATTAGGTTTGGGTTATGTGGGAGTGCTCAAGCTAACATATTCACCCTTGTTGCTTCATTCCCATCTTGGAGGTGGCACACACATGAGATGGTGTCTATTGTTGGGAGGAAAAATGAACCTATGGAGATATTTCCTTAAGTGCTATACAAACTAAGTATTTCTATCTTAAATATTTAAGTTACAAGAATTAATTATTGTATTATTTATTTGAGTAAATGTTATGAGCATAAATTGATGAATGATTATATTCAAGATATAATTTATGGGTTGCCTAGGAATTATGTGTAGATTTCTAAGGTTGTGTCATCCATCAACTCATGTTATATAGTCCATAATTTAGCCTCTATTATGTAAATTAAGAGGAGACCATGCCAAATGTATGGAATTAGCATTATGAGTATAAAAAAATGACATAACTAGAAGAAATTCCAATTATATACATGTAGAAGACTTTTATAAGTATTTTGATATTTTCTTCTATGTAATAAGCTAATAATTTGAGAATTGTGTGTTTGAATGATTAATTGTATAATTGGATCAAAATCATTGTGTAAAACATGCATGTTGTTAAATATTTGTCTTAATGATTTAGGGAAATTTTTGTGCATGTATGTTTATTTCCATTGTAATATTGAATTGATGTGTGTATGTGTGTGTATAAACTAGTCCAAGGATTGTTAAGGATTAAATGGAATCACAACCGAGAAACCTAATTAGGGGAGAAGACAAAATTTTAATGGTGTGCCATGACAACCAAGGTAGGCAAGTCTAAGTATAGTGAAATAATGTTTACACAAGACAAATTGATCATGACAAGGAATAACATAGGAAGGTTTTCTCTAGTTCTCTTGGAAGCTTTTGTACAGATTTTTAGTAATTCAAAGCCTCTTGGACTTTGCATGGACATATAAGAGCACCATTAGTTTAGGAAGGCGTAAAGAGAAGCCTCTAGAACCATAAAGGCATGGACTTCAAGATTTATCATATAAGATAAAAACTTGAAAATAATTCGAGGTCTTTAGGATTGTCCAAGTTTCTTGTGGGTGATAAAAGTTTCTCAGAGTTTTTCTAGTCTTATCCAATTGAATACTTTTTTATAGTTTTTCTTTATTATGTTTAATGAATTTTTAAAGAAATAGTTCTAGGAGTGTTTTCTAATATAATTCCAAGAGTGTTTTCAATTGGACAAAGACCATGTGGCACACTGTGCGAATGGCACAAAGTCCATATGAACTCTGCACAGAGTCTAGATGAACTCTGTGCACCGATGTTAAAACTTGGTTTGGTCTAATTCATTATTTGTAATATGTCCCTGTACAGGAATCTGAATATGGACAAAGAGTCGAAGAAAAACCGAGGAAACAATGACTGTAGTAGCCATTAATTCCCTTTCAAGACAACGTTTTGATTTATAAAGTTGTCAGATAAGATTAAAATCCTAGGTTAAAGCTCATCCACGCATTTTCTGGTAGAAATAGTGAAAGTCCTAACATTTCAAAGGTATTGTTTTATAAGTACACTCCAGGTTCTTTTGATTTCTTTGTTCTCTCTTTAAGTAGAGTATTTCCCTCTTTCTACTCTATGAATTTTTCCAAGACCCTTTATCTTGGAGTATTGGTGCACTATTTGATATCTTCATTGGAACAAAGGGATTTGCAACATATTTGTGTAGCTTAATGATTAGATTACTTTCAAGTGGTAATAATTCCCTAATTTTCATTGACTTATTATGCATTCTAGGGGGTTGAAAGATATTGGAAGAGTGTTATGAAATCATGAAGAGTCCATTCAGGGAAACAAAAAATCAATATTTTCATCTCAAACCAAAATTCATGAAAATGAACAATATATAGTAACTCAAGTTGTAACAATTATGAGCACTCTTATCCAATGTAAGAGGCAAATAGTCATTGTAGAGGTTGAATGTAATATGCTTTGGAATATGGTTATCAATATGTGCAAGGGAGACCAATTTGAGGCCTTGAATTAGCTGTAGTTTGTAAAATACAACTATGGGGGATCATAAGAAGATGAGACTGTGCATCAACTTGTAGACAACATGGAAATAAAAAAAAACCAGAGTTGGACCCAGTAAAAGAAACAATAGAATAAGTGAACAATCAATTTGCATTTTGTTAAGTTCTTATTATACTAGGTGTATCTTGTAGAATCTATACCACTCAAAAGTGTTGATTTTTTTCCTTTGGATATAATTAGGCTTGGTTATATGCTAGTACAAAGTCTATTATTTAGTTATTATATTTCACTTTTGAAACAGACCTTGATGTACGTGATCTATAAATTTCATGTAGTCTATTTTATTGATATTAAATCTCCTAGTTACAATTAAAAAAACTAAATTTGTTATATGTAAAGTATGTGTGTAGACATTATGTTATGCATCACCAGATGACAAACTTTAATCTCTACATTCGATTTATATACTTGAAGTAAAGGTAAAAAAAAACTAAAACACTAAGCAGTTCATTCCAAATTTACATTTTACAAATAAATCTAGTGATTTAGCTATTATTATACTAAAAAAATAGACCCTCCATAACTAAAACACAACATATACGCAACATAAGTAGCAAATTAATAAGTACATTTGACACTAACTTTAAATCAATTTAAAAAATTTAATTACATTAGCTAATAAAATACTAACTTCTTAACTAAGAGTTTAAATGTACATGTTTGACAATTATAAAAAGTTCAATATATAAATTGAAACTAAAAATAAAAAAAATTGGGGATGGAAGGTATTGTACAACACTCTAGGCACTTTGTGCGAATGGGAAGAGTCCATATGGACTATTCCCATTCACACAGAGTTCCATATGGACTATGTGTGAATGGACAGAGTCCATATGGACTCTTTGCAGAGTCCAACCAAAAAAAATAAAATTACAAAGATAAACCAGATTGACCTGGCCCAGACGCCTACGCCCTATGCTCGGATTTTCCAACAACACCAAGGTTCGGAAACAAAACCAATGTTCACCAACCACCAACATTCACCAACAAAACCAACCACCAACATTCTCCAACAACGCCAATCACCAGTGTTCACTTCTAATGTTTGTAAAGTAGAAATGTACATGTTTGACAATTATAAAAAATTCAATATATAAATTG
>SNQJ01S0019473.1:31265-70791 GCA_010110895.2 Picea sitchensis | reverse complement strand
TGGAAAGTCAAAGATCACCATGTGATAAATCAGGACTTGGATACAAAGAAGAAGCTACATATGCCGAAGCAAGAACCTCAAATAAGCATGAGGTAAGTCCATCAAAGAAGGAAGACAAAGTTGAAAAACAACCATCTACACAAGGCAAGGAAAATTTCAAAAGTACAAAGAAAGGAAGACATCAAGAAGCTATCTTTGGGACACCAAAGCAAAGGTATGAAAGTATTTTTCATGGGCATTGTTATTCGTGTAATGAATATGGTCACAAATCTTTTAAATGTATATCTTATGAAAGAAGATATAATGGAAGATTTCATAACACCATAAGGTGTTGGAGATGTGATCAAGTAGGACACATTGTTTTTCACTATAACACCATGAGATGATACAGTTGTAGTGGATTTGTCCACAAATCCCAGGATTGCTGGAACACAAGAAGAAAGTCCATGATGAGGACTTCACACCGCATGGCTAGAAGAAGGAATGAAGTAAGGAAGGGAGAAATATTTGAAAATATGGATGCTCAGAGCTCAAGTTCTGAGGAGCAGGGACATCTATAGAAGTGGGTAAAGAATACAGAGCAACGAGAACATAATGAAAGACTGAAGGGAAGTTCAAAAATGTCATCTACTGAGGCATACACCGGTGACAGTGGTATCAGTCGCATACATACGCAGGCTGACCTTGTATAGGTCACGTACATATGTGAGTTGTCTATGCAACATGTTGTGTATATGTGGTGAAGCCTAAGTAAAAAGGCCATGCACATGAATTGTAGTTTGATGTGATGGTATAACTCTGTGATGCAGGGTTTGACATGGTTTATTGTAGGGTCTCACATTATTTGTTGTAGGTTCTCATGATTCTATATTGGATTATGTAAGGTAATGATGTAAAATAAAATCTTGGGTGCATGGCATTGACCCATGAGTATGGATTGATGTTGATCTGTTAGGGTACATCAAAGGAGCTCCCATCTTCATTTTCTAGGTTAGAGAATTTCTCAAATAACGGGTCTGACTATGAGGAATCCCATGGTCTGTCTAGGATTTCTAGGCTACCCATTATGCCTGCTTTCCCCATTTTGTTCGCAACTTTATTAGCTAACCTGCAAATGTGTGATGGTATGAGTTCCAAGATTGTTGGGAGGAGGGCATTTATTCATTCTAGGCCTACTTCAATATTCCATCATTTTTCAAGTTTGCTTTTAGGTTTTCCCTATTGCAGTTTTCCGAGCTTGTGAATGACAGTTTCAGAATTCCACCACTAATTTAGAGAATCCTTCATAGTTAGTGATATTGATACAATACTCCAAGGCATAAAGTTTAGTTGAATTGTTGTTTTAAATGCCCAGTTTTCCAGCGTAGTTCCATAAGAGCTTTCTCTAGTCATTCCTAAAGACTCCTCTGAAACAATCTAGGCTTGGATTCCATTTTGAGGAACCATCAAAATTGATTTTGGTGAAGCCCCAGGGGAACGATGACTAGTGATATGGAAGGGAGGGATGGGGTTTCTGAACCATCTGAAGAGAGGATAGTTGATTGTGAGGGTTAAGGTCAAGGGATACAAATATATTTTGAACCTATAGGTCTCCATTTTAGTCATGTTATGTCCAAGTGTGGAGGAAGATATTTTCACACCCATTGTGTTTGATTTTGGGCTAGACATAATGTGCTTCCATTTGCTCCATTTTAAAGTTGCATGTGTTCCATTCTTTCCAATTTTCCCATAGTATAAACCCTGGGAGGAGCTTCCATGCTCTGTTCACAATAGGGTTGTTTCTTATTTTTTTATGCCAAACTTCGATAGTGTCCCCAATGCTTAGTCTACTGTAGTATGATCTCCATAAAGTTAGATCCCCTTGATCCCTTAAAGTGGACACATAGGAGAAATTATTAAAAATATGTTCTATTGTTTCATCCTAATTCTTACAAAGGTGACAATAGGACGGTCCTAATAACCCTCGATTGGTGAGGTTGTCCCAAGTGAGAGTTTTCCCTTGGGCCAGTAGCCAAATAAAGGTGGAGAATTTTTTCCACAACTATTGCTGCCATATTTTACTCCATATTTCTTGATGGGGATGACTTTGTAGTTTTGCAGCAAGTCGATAGGCTTCTTTAACTAAGAAGTTCCCACTTGGATGTTTTCCCCATCTAATCTTGTCTAGTTGATCATTCATTTTGATTTTTCATGAAGTCAAATATTCTTAGAAAGAATCATAATCAAAAGGATCGAGGGGAAGATTCCATTGTTCTTTTAGGATCCAAGTTATCCAAGGTTGATCTAGGACAATAGGATGCCAATAATGGAAAAGGTGAGTTTTATTTTGGTTTATCATAGATTCCTTGAGGGATCTGAGATCATTTATTTCACTCCACCTTGGAAGATATCGTCATGAATCCTCCCAGAAGATTTATGATGTCAATTCCTTATCTCCAAGAAATAGTGATGTTGAATAAGAGCTCAGTTTTACTAGGCCACATTCTGTATTGAAGAGCCAAGAGAGGAGGTATCTATGCAAATCAAGTTAGGAACTTTCCAATTAGCAACATATTTCTTTTTCTAGATTCTCCCCCATATCGCTTGAGTATTGTTGCACCAACGCCACTAGCGTTTTTCCCCTAGAACCAAGTTTAGAGTGTCAATATCATGTATCCAAAGACCTAGTTCAAGTTTTGAGAGGAAAATAGTGGACCATGAAACCAAAGCCCATTTCTTACTCTCCTTATTCTCTCTCTAGAGGAAGGTTCTTTGCATGTTGACAACATATTTAAGGATGTATTTGGGAGCAACTAGAGTAGAGAACATATATAAGGGCATAGCCTACAAGATATATTTTACAAGAGCCAGGTGACCTGGCAAGTTAAGAGAGAGAAATGACCAATTATCCAGTTTTTTACCATTCGTGAAAGTAAGTCCTCCCATGATACTTGTATTAAGGAGTTATCCACCAGTAGAGCCCCCAATTATTTAGAAGGAAGGGTGCTTCTTTGAAAACCAATAATTTGTGAGATGTTAGCTTGGATAGCCGACAGAGTATTAAAAAGGAATATTTGATACTTACTTTTTCTTATAGAAGTCTTATATGCCTCCGTAAAGTCAGATAAGACATTCTTGATGGTGAGTGCTTCATGAAAAGTTGGGGTACCCATAAGAATTGTGTCATCGACGAACTACAGATGGGCGGTTTCCTCATTTTCTCCATGGATATTTAATCCTTTAATCCATCCTTCTGCAATCACCACTTTGATAAGATGACCAAGCCCTTCTGCCATAATAATGAAAAAGAAAGGGGAGAGTGGGTCCCCTTGTTGAATTCCTCAAGATGGGGTAAAGGTGTGGGAGGGGGATCCATTAATTAAAATGGAGAATAAAGTTGAAGAAGTCTGTGTCATAACACATTGAATCCATTTCTTTGAGAATCCAAAATATAGAAGGAGTTGTTTGATGTATTTCCAACGTAGCTTATCAAAATATTTGGACATATCCAATTTCATAATGATACATGATTTTTTGGTAGTTTTAAAAGAATGTATCATGTTTTGGACTAAGATGATATTGTATAGGATTTTCCTTCCTTCAACATAGATTGATTGTCTTATGGATATAAGGTTGGGGAGGAGGGGTTTTAGTATATTTACAATCCTTTTGATTATAACTTTGTAGATCACATTACAAAGGGAAATGCGATGAAATTTGTTGTGGTCTTAAAATTTATCCTCTTTGGGGATCAAGGTGAGGAAGGTCACCTTTAGGGTTGGGAGAACATTTAGTTAATATCTAGAATCCTCCACTACTTCATGAACGTCATACTTGATAGTATACCAAGAAGCATGGAAGAATTCAGTTGTGAAGCCATCCAAACCAAGGTATTTTTCTTTCAGCATGCTCAAGAATGTTTATTCTACTTCCTCCAGAGAGATCTGCCTCATTAAAGAATCATTATATTCCTTTGTGACCAGCTTTGGAATGTGTTGATTTATTTTGTTGATGGCTTCCTTTCTGTCGGGTTGCATTTCAACTAACAGGGTGTTGTAATATTGGGTCAACTTGGATTCAATCCCTTCATGCTTGGATATTTTTCTACCTCAGTTGTCCTTTAACATCGCTATTCTATTGTGTTATCCATGCTGCATCATGGATCGGTGAAAAAAATTTGAATTGCACTCCCTGACTTGGATCCATTGGAACCTAGACTTTTTCCTTCAATGTTGTTTCTCTTACTTGTGGCATAGGGCCATCTGGGTTTTCAGGTCCATTTCTTCTGCTATAAGTTTTTTAGTTTTCCCTATTAAGATCATCTACTATTGTATGTGCTCCATATTATTTTCGAGCTCCTTTTTGGCCTAGAAGATATCCCCAAACTCTTCTCTATTATAAAGTTTGAGTTGGAGATTAAGATTCTTTATCCTTTGTTGGAATCTAAACATAGGAGTTTCATTTTCTATGGTTTCTTCCTTCCACCACCTTTCAATATTTTCTTGAAATGAAGGGTGCTTTGGATAGAAGGATTCAAACCTGAATGGCTTGTTTTTTGGGCTCAATTTGATGTCAAGATATAGGAATATTAGTTAGATCCATTACATGATATGATCATGGATTCAATCGCTAAACCTCCAATGAACAAAGAGTATGAGAGTAGAAATCAACCTAGTCGAGATGAAATTTGGTGGGTTCCTCCTCTATGATTGTTCCAAGTATGTATGTCGTTCACTATGTGTTGGGCTTGTGATTTGGTTAATTAATGATGTTGATTAAATCCTTTTTGACTGGTATTATATATATATTAATAACCATTTTGAAGAAATTTTGAAGGATTTCATATCAAATCATCATAGCTTATACCAGGTATGTGCAATTGATGTTTTGCGATAGTTTTGAGTTAAATTCGATTTGATTTAATGTCTAAAAGAATCTAATGCATGATCTGTGTGTCACAGGATGAATTCGCCATGCAATTTTCCATCTGGTATCTCGTTTGACACTCCATCCAACACCTGATCCAGTACTTCATCCGGCATTGCGTCCGACACTGCATCCATCACTTGGAGCGTATGCAAGTTGGTGGTTGTTATATTGGCGGCCTATGCTGGGTGAATCAACAAAATGGGTTTTGTTCACCCTCGTGGCTTCTAGCTACTGAGCTCTTGACATATCAGATTAAGCAGTTGTGCTAATCGTTGAGTGGATAGTTCAATTTCTAGAAGATAAAGACAGTTAGCACGCATTTAATGGAATTTACCATCTTTAGAGGAGGTCGACCCTTCCATTGGTCGACCTCTCGAATTGTAACTATTATAAATACCACAGTAGTGGTCAGACAAAGTGTGAAGAATTGTTAGAATTGTTTTGCTGTGTAATTCAAGACATTTCCACAAACTTGTGCTAGACTGCATTTTTTAATTTAATGCCTAAATTGTGTTGATTTCGCTCACGATTTGTTGTTGAGGAGTAGTTGCAACCTGCTAGGGGGCCCACCAGTGGTCTGGGTGAATACTTAGATATTTATCTTGTGTATTTCAGTTGTGCAATTATTATTTCTTCCATTTTCTCTTATATGTGCTTTTATCATTTTACATGTTGTGTGTTTGTTGTTCATCATTTAATTGTTTCAATTTCGTTTTTGTAGGTTGCTTGTAGGGGATAGTTATTAATATGTTGTGTCTTTTAATTGTTAGTAAATATCTTGCAAGCTACTAACCTTGTTGTGTGATTAAATGCTAATTTGAATTTCTGTAGGTTGAAATAGAATAGCTAAAACAGAGTATTTAGTTAATACATAGTACATAGTTTCTTTGGCAAAGTTTAGATGGATGAATAGTTGCTAGTTTTGTTATTTTAATTCTCATTTTTTGTCATGCTTTCTTGGATCTAGTTTGCTTATCAATTTTGTTGTAGTATGTTGAGGTAGAAGTAGCATTTGAATTATGTTTTTATAAGCATTTTAACTTGCAATTTGAATTGTTAATAATAGAACTAGCTTAGTTTATTTTATGAAATTTCCATTCTAGATTTAAATAGGAATTTTAATTAGAAGTTTGAGTTTAAAATATGATTTTAGTTACGAGTTTATAATCGTGTGGATTTGCTTAAGTTAGCATAAGATTGCATTTGAATTAAGTAGAATAGTGTTTTCTTATCATTGATGATTAATAAATTGAGAGATCACATGGATTTTCAGGATAATTGATATTTCTCCTATGATGGCTAAGCTCTTGTTAGATTTCTTGATTCATACCTTTCATTTCTCCATAGAAGTTAATATTGAATTTATTCCTCTTGAGTTGTCACTAATCGTTAGATGTCATCGTGATGTCATAAGACACCGAAGACATAATCATCATATTTGAAGTTTCTTGTCATTTTAGATTAAGAATAGTTGTTGATTAATCTTTGAATACTGTCATGATGCTTTTAATTAAATAGGTTAAGATTTCCCTTTGCAGATTAGAAGTAATTGTGAGTTTTATCTTAATAATAGATTTCACTTGCTGAATTGTTTTGATTAGTTACCTGTTGAGTAGTTTTGATTAGTTTACTTGCTGAATAAGTTTTAATAGGTTAATTGCTTACTTGTTGCTGCTCATTGATTTTAATAGATTGATTAGATTAATTTGTTGTTTCTATTGCTCATTAAGTTGAATAGATTACATAGATGACTTACTTTTACTCATTATATTAAATAGGTTAACTTGTTCAAAGTAGAGTTTTCATTTTCTTCTTTAGGAACAATCCATTGATCCATTGTTTAAAAGTTGCTTAGGGTAAATAGTTCAAGTTCCTTAATAGGGTTTGCTCATTGATAGTCTTTGCTTAAGTAGATTAGCCCTCAGATAGACCATCTCCTTAGTTAGATTATATTTTCTCTAACTTTTCTGCCTTGGCACATATAGTGCTACAAATCTAAGTTTTCCTACCCCGGGTTGACAATTTAATTGAGGGATTTAGTGCATATAGAATACCCACAAATTTTGGCGTCATTGCTAGGGAGTTGTATCAAGGTAGGAAATAATTAGGAGATAGATCATTTCTAAACCTTAGCATTAGTTTAGTGGCAGGGGAAATTTAAGAAGAGAGGTAAGAACCTGCACATCTGCTATAGCAAGTTCCCCGAAACCCAATGGTAGTTTTTATTTTTGATTGCTTTCATGAACAGACCTAGGAACCCAAAGGGAAGATACATTAAAACCAAATCATACCTTTCAACCAAGGTTCCTTCCGAAATTTTCAGGGGAAGGAACATTCAACTCATAAACTCTGCAGACTGATACTGAAAAATAGGAGCTAGCTCAACCCAAAGAGATAAATAAGTCTCTAAAGAGACTAAAATAGGGAGCACTATAGAAAAAAAAGTTGAAGCATCAGTAATAGTGGGACAAGAGGCAAGACCACTCGAGCCTTCCACATAACCAACCAATACAACCTTTGTTTTCTTACCACCATCAGGAGATTGTAACTTTGTAGACATCATCGACCCTGAACAGGTGAATACCTTGTTTGGTAGTTCAGCCAATATAATTGTTTCTCAAATTGAAATAGAAACTTTGGCACCAATAATCTCAACCATCTCGAGTAGAGTCCCAGACATCCAAGTATTTGGAAGACCTTCCCATCATAGGGATACCTTTCTTAGACAAGAACCTTGGGATACTTTGTTCTCTTCAAGGATAAAACCACCTAGGTACTCTCTTTTTGGAAACCAAACCAGTATAGATGATCAGGAGAATCACAACAATGTAAGATACGAGGAGGGAGAAGAAGCTGGAAACCAAACCGAAACCACCTTCAGGTTTCCAATTTCGGACACCACACAGAATGTCAATATGAAAAACATTCCCCTCTCAACACTGCCCACCTTTTATGGTAAAAGAAGTGAAGACTTAGATACCTTCCTATTTGAGTTCGACATCTTGTGTAAGAGCTACAACTACTTACAAGATGCCCAAAAACTAAAACTCTTTCCTACCACCCTAAAGGAATCTACACTAAGATGGTTCATGGGGTTGGGAGAATCCAGTATTAGGTATTGGGAAGCCATGAAAAATGTATTCCTTAATAAGTACCAATATTACTGTAAATACAAGGATTCTCGTCATGATATTTTCAAAATCCAACAATTAGAGGACGGGAATCTCGAGGATTATATGGAACAATTTGCTTATATCTCACAGAAATCAAAATACCATGACCTTCCAGATGATGCAGTTAGGGATCTTTTCCTTAAAGGAATTTTAGAGGAATACTTAGAGATAGTTAATTTGTTGGAATCAGGTGACATCTCCCATAAACCATTTGCCAAAATCTGTGAAATGTGTAAGAATTACTCGAGGAGTAGAGCTAAAACAGGAAAGAATGTTCGATATCCTTATAGAAGAAACTTAAAACCAATTAGTTCAGGTGGTATCATAAGAGTAGAGATAGGGAACCTTTTAGAGAAATTTAGGACATATATCTTAAGCAAAATAGGTTCCCAGTTGGACACCCTAAAGATTAAAAAGAAAGAGGAGTAGGAAAATTTAACAATGAGCATATTTTTCACAAGATGTAGGAGGAAGCATTCCTCAAGGGAATTCCAATTAGATAACATTTTAGTTTGTGGCTCCTGCATGGAAGACCACTCAACTAAAAAATGTCCATCATTGCACGGTTTGTTAGCCATATATAGAAGTGGGGATCCTCGAGAGTCCTCTTATGCACCTAGGAGGCCATGGTAGCCTAGGAATCAACCTACATACCCAGATCTACAGCCTCAAGTTCCACCCTATTATCAACAACCGCAACAATGGAACTCACCAAGTTGGAAAAAATGGTCTACACAGTATCACCATCCTTGGATTCAAGGATGGAGAGGAGAGCATAACCAATGGATCCATCAAGCTCCACCTATCCCTATGCCCAGCCATCCTTACCCTCAGTTTCCGCCAAACATCTCGCATCTTCTGCCAGATTTTGTTCCACCACCTTTACCTCCTATTCCACAACAACAACTGCAACAATATCAGAATGCAAGCTCCCCAATACCAACATTATTACTGACACAACTAGTGCCCAATCCCAATAATAATCCCACTCAGCCCCTTCATAATGTTGAGATACAACCCTTCCCGACATATGTTATTTCTCCTGTTCCATTGCAGGAGATTCAACTGAGGTCAGGAAAAGTTCTGGACAGGCAGAGACCTTCAGTAGTCATCTAGGAAGAAGAAAAAGAGGAAAGCCCCAAACAACCAACGTATGACACTAGGTGGGAAGATGTTATTATTCCTAAGGACCAAGAACCCAAGCTTCCCCAAAATGAACCTTCACAAATTACGAAGGCCCCTCCTTATCCAGAAAGATTAGTAATCGAGAAACCTACCACCCAACCAGAATTTGACATCTTGAAACAATTGAAGAATATTTGGGTCAATATTTCCTTGCTACAAGCCATTAAGGATATTCTAATATACAGTAATGTGGTCAAAGAATTTTGTATTGAGAAGCCAGAGAGGAAGAAGAAGGATCCTCCTACATTACATTTGATAGGAGAACTTTTCGAGTACATATCAGAGAAGCCTAAGATAGCAAAATATGGGAACCCACGAAAACCAGTAGTGACCATAACCATTAATGAGGTTTCCATTGGGAACACTCTCATATACCTAGGGGAATCCATCAATGTTATGGTCGTTACTACCTTGGAGGAATTACAGTTAAAACATCTTCTTAGACCTACCCCAACTATTTTGGAATTAGCAGATAAGACCAGGGTTATACCTGAAGGAATTTTGGATGATATCATAGTTACGTTATCTTCATGGGAGTACCCAGTAGACTTTATTTTCATCCACTCAAAGGATTCTACCAAAGGCCATCCCATTATTTTGGGAAGACCTTGGTTAGCCACAACTAATGCATTTATTGGCTGTAAGGAGGGAGAAATAATCATCTCAAATGGATTCTCTATCCAAAAGCTCACCATATATCCACTAGCCCAACCTATCATGGATAATCTATGGTGGCTTGAATGTCCATATGAGAATGAGGACTGGGAGAACCCGTGTTGCCAAGTGATCATTCTTGGGCACTTCAAGAGCACACAACAGAAAATGTGCTAAACCAGTTTATTTCTATTATCATGTGTGTTGATTTTCCACAATATTTTCCCCAATTTCAATACATGTTTGGGGAAGAATTTCAGGAACAATTTGACCCATCAATTTTTTCTTCGACATCTTTCATCTTCAAGATAGACGAGTCTGCAACATCTTATATCATGCCCTACGAGATTAGTTCAGGGAAATTTCTACATATAAACTCTGGACTAGATGCAGACCAACAAAAGCAATTAGTAAGTATCCTTAAAGAACAATCAGGGGAATTCCCCTGGGAATACACTGACATAAATCGTATACACCCTGACACATGTATTCATCACATATATACCTAGGGGGAAGTAACACATGTTAGGCAACCCCAGAGAAGGATGAACCCAACACTCAAGGATATAGTAAAAGAGGAGATCCAAAAGTTATTAAATGTCGAATTCATTTATCCCATCTCCGATAGTAAATGGGTATCCCCGCTTGTAGTTGTTCCAAAGAAAGTAACCGGGAAATGGAAATTTGTGTTGATTTATGGGAGCTTAACAAGGCCACTCTGAAGGATTATTTTCCCCTTCCATTCATTGATCAAGTTTTGGATACTCTGTCTGGAAAGAAATATTTCTCCTTTTTAGAAGGATATAGCAGGTACAATCAAATTCTCATCGCACCTGAGGATTAGGACAAGACTACCTTTACTTGTCCTTGGGGAACCTATGCCTATAGGGTCTTACCATTTGGATTGTGTAATGCTCCTGCCATATTTCAATGAGTAATACTAGGGAAATTTGTTGATATCATTCATGATTGTGTGGAGGTATACATGGATGACTTCACAGTATATGGAAACACTTACCAGGAAGCCTTAGATAATTTATAAAAATTCCTTATCAGATGTCAAGAAATGAACCTGTCTTTAAGTCATGAAAAATGTAAGATGTTGTTGACTGAAGGAGTGGTTCTAGGACATCACGTTTCATTTGAAGGGATTAAAGTCGATCCTGCAAAGATTGAGGTCATCGTCAAACTTCCACCCCCCAAGACTTAAAAATAGGTGAGAATATTTCTTGGACATGCCAGATACTACCGACGGTTTATTGAAAATTTCACAAATATTGTTGCACCCATGTTTGGATTGTTAATAAAGGATGTTGATTTTCTTTGGAATAAGCAGTGTCAAAATGCCTTTGAAACCCTTAAATCTAAGTTGTCTGTGGCACTAGTTCTTAGGGGACCCAATTGGGCTCTCCCATTTCACATATCCATTGTTGCCTCAGACATTGCAATAGGAGGAGTATTAGGGCAGAAAGAAGACCAACAGTCCTATGCCATTTATTTTGTGAGAAAGAACTTGTCCCCTGCCGAGTTAAACTACACAGTTACCGAAAAGGAATTCTTGGCAGTAGTTCATGCTATTAACAAGTTTTTCCACTACATCACAGGTTACAAAATATTTGTACATACAGATCACTCTATCATCAGATTTCTCATGAATAAACCCATAACTAATGGTCGAGTGACTAGGTGGCTCCTATTATTACAAAAGTTTACTATCATCGTTCTTGATCGACCTGGAAAGGAGAATTTGGTAGCTGATTTTATTTCATACATAAAAAATGAGGATAATGATATTCCTGTAGATGATAGTTTCCTAGATGAGCACCTTTTTTCCCTTTCTGTAAATTCACCATGGTTTACGGATATGGAAAACTATTTGGCTACTAGGAAGTTACCGTCTCATTTTTCACCTCATGAAAAATGTAGAATTATTACACAAAGTGCCAATTACTCTTGGGTTGGTCATGACCTTTTTAGTACTGGTCTAGATTTGATCATTCATAGATGTGTCTAAGAAGTTGAGATACCATAAATACTATGAAGTTGTCATGATGGGCCATGTGGTGGCCATTTTTTTGACAAACGTACAACATATAAGGTGTTACATTCAAGATACTATTGGCCTAGAATTTTCAAGGATGTTGCCAAGTATGTGAGGAGTTGCGATAGTTTTCAAAGGATAGGAAGACCCACATCAGCTCATGAAATTCCCTTGCATGCCCAAGTTATGAAAGAACCTTTCGAGAAATGGGCCCTTGACTTTGTAGGACCAATTTCACCCATGTCTTGTAAGAAGAATTATATTTTGGTTTGTATAGATTATGTCACCAAGTGGGTAGAGGAAAAAGCCCTATTTAGGGCTACATAAAAATCTGTTGTCAAATTCATTTATGAAGACATATTTACTCACTTTTGTGTTCCTCATGAAATTGTTACAGACCAAGGCACTCAATTCACTTCCAAGCTGATGAGAGAACTAACGGATAAATATGGGATTAAGCACTGCAAGTATTCTCCATACCACCCACAAGCTAATGGTGAGGTAGAGTCCACAAGAAAAGTTCTGGAAGATATCTTAACCAAGACTATTCAATTGCATCATCATGATTGGGCTGATAGACTTCCAGAGGCTTTGTGGGCATATCAGACCACCTGAAGAAACACCACTGGGCATACCCCTTATGAACTAGTATATGGGAAACAAGTGCTTCTACCAATATAATTCCAAGTAAGGACCTTTCATACTGCCTCAAAATTGGGATTAAAATTAGAAGAGGCTCAGAAACAATGATCCCTACAATTAAATGAGTTGGATGAGATCAAGCAAGATGCTATCCAATGAACAATATTAGTCCAAAACCAGAGGAGCAAGTGGCATGACAAGTTTATTAAAAAGAAACACTTCCAACCTGGCGATTGGGATTTGTTGTTTGAATTCTGATTTGAAACCTTCAAAGGTAAAATTACCACTCAGTGGTTGGGTCCTTATGAGGTAGTTACTGTGTATGACAATGGGGCTGTGAAAATCAAAACAATTGATGATGGACAAGTCTCCTTTGTTGTAAATGGACACCGACTCAAACTTTATCACATGCCCATTTCCAAAGAAGATTTTCTACAGGTCATGTCAACTGACAAGGCATTGGTCTTAGTATATGGGGAAGTTCCCCCTTGTTCTTGAATGTTTTCCGAAATTTTCGACTATACATATGTAAATATTTTTGAATTTTGTTAGACAATTCTAGAGATTTGTGTAGGTATTTATTTCATCCGGAGTAGACAGTTTCAAGGAAATATAAAGGAAGGTGTTTTCTTCAAAATATTGCTATATTTGAACCTTGTTGTCTGCCAAGCATCAATTGAATAATGACTTGTTGTAATTAGCCACATTTTTGCAAATATTTTCATCTTCTTCTTCTCAAGGCATCTTAAAAGAAGTTTCTCTTAAACTTTCACCACTATATAAGGAAGTGACACTCGTACAGTTTCCCCAAGAACCCTGAGTAAGTGAGTAAAGTATCTTTATTAAAGAGTAACAAGGAGGTTTGATTAGCGGCTAGCCATGGAAACATAAAAAATAAAAAAAAAGTGAGTTGAGCCTAAAGATACCTTTTCTGTTCTTTCCCAATGGTACCATCCACTACACACTAAAAATGATTGATTATATCATATATTTAGATAGGATATGTATTCTTAAGTACCCCTTACATCAGGAAAATCACTAAGGAATATATAAAGGAAAGTCATCCTCTAACACAAATACCATCCCAATCTGAAAAAGAAAAGAAAAAAAAGAAATTTTTTTTCAGAGTTGTCCCCCCATCTTCTTCCACAAATAAATCTTATATTAAAATATTAAAATATGGAGGGATAGACTCTGAGGGTGTAAGAGGCTAACCCACTGGGATACTAAATAGGTCTGCTGGCAGCAGGTACCAACCTGTGGTATGACTAGGTAAACCCGCTGGAGTACTGAACAGGCTTGCTGGCAGCGAGGCATTCTACCTAGCGAGGATGATAATCTAACAAAAAATAAGAAATTCATAAATCTTAAACTTGTCTTGATGTATGACATTACTTGTAGACAAAGATGACATGAAGTATGTATGGTTAATATAAGGTTAATGAAATCCATAAATATTCCATTGGGAACTGACTTTGAGAATATCTTGAAACTCTCTCGCCTACCTCTTCTTATCTATATGTAGGATCTTTTATCCTATAGGTGGGGCCATATTCTAACCGTCTCGTCAGACCGATATGTCAAATTTATCTCTACACTTAACAAGCTGTAAATCTTCGGCTATTGGGAGAATTGACTGGTTTCCTATATTTTTTATTGTGAGGTGTCACAATACTTAGGAGTGGGGGAGGGGTTTCATGAGTTGACAAATGACAACACTGCCTATCTATAAGCCATGAGAAGAAGAAGTGGAATCTTTAAAAATTTATGTATATTGTTTCCATGATACAGGATATTATATCAACAGTTATTTTGAAATGCTAAATCCTCACTGTGTGTTATAAACTGCTATACATTTCTTTGACAGACCACTTTACTGGTTTTCTTTATAGAGTGTTCATTATTGAATTGTGATTACATGCCTTATGATATGCGAGATAGAGGAATAGATTGTGTGAGCACAATGGCAAAGAAAGTAATAATGGAGCACTCTTATCCTGTCTCTTCTCCTGTTCACTGTGACTTTCAAAGTGTTTTAAGATTGAGTGTTATGGATAAAACATCCATTATAGGATGAACATGTTTCATTTTGCACAAGAGTACCATATGGAATTTCATATGGAGTGTCGTATGGGGTGCCATTTGAAATACCATATGAGGTGCCATATGGACGAACAGATGATGCACCATATGAAGGATCAGATGAGATGTTTACACACAATAAATGTCCATGATTTCAGGTAACCAAGAATCATTTGAATTTATTTGAGTTAGTTAACGGAAATTGAGAGTTAAATGATACAATTCTTAAACATTTTTATGATCAAATGTCTAAGTCGAAGACTTGGACATTGATCTAACTCCTTCATCATTACGATTGCCTACAAAAGATGCTCTTCAAATTCAAAATCGGTGCAATCATGCTCACACATGGCAACTCATGTGTGATGAATTCATCAATGAATTCAATTGTTTCCACCTTAGGCGCATTCAAAAATGGAGGGATAGCTCAAATCGTTATCTCATTTATGCATTGCACTCATCCTCTGCTCAATTGCGCTCGCCTTTTGTCTAATTAGACTCATCCTCTGCCTAATCACACTCGTCCTCTGTCAACTTCTGCCCCCTGTTCATTCTACACACTGTCACCATGACCAAATGATATGATTCGTCCTCCTATGCTAACCTCTTTTCTATCCCTAAGTTCACACAGTGTAGGGAGGTGTTCCTTCGCGTAGGGTGGGGACTATTCTTGGCCCATCTGCAGGGCCATGATGACGATGTTTCTCTGCAATTCACCCTCATATTTGATGGAAGGATGGTGCGAGTGGGGTCTCTGACCTTAGTGGTCTCTGAGGAGTCAATTCCCTCAACCAAAAAGCTTCCAAGGGTTGGAGACCACTGGTTCAAACACCACCAGTTGCCACGAGCGAGCTACAACACGGTATTTAAACCCGAGTTTCAGAATGTCTCTGAATCTAAGGGATACTCAATGAGTGGATTAAGGATGAGCTAATTAACCCTCTAATTGTCATCACTAGAATGATCACTTGCGAAGGTAGATATTCTATTTTTAAATCTTGCCACTTTTGATTATTAGCTCATTTTGAATTCAATAAGCCATTTAATTTTCCCTTTTACTTCTTAAAAAATCGTGAGAAAATGTCTTCCCAAGTACAAAAAAATGTGGCCAATCCCCATAACATCCTATTCCACCACGACCTCATCAAATTACTTGTTATAGCCGAGTTGGAAAAATAGGGGAACACATGGGATGAGTTCATTTACCAATTTTCAAACCCTCATCTTACAATGAAGACCATCAAGAAAACACTTGATCTAGGTATTGTTACTCCATCCAATCCCCATTATTTGAAGACTCCAAACCCTCCTACTTAATATATCCCTTTACCGTAACAAAAGACTAAGAAACTTGTTGATACCCCTACAACCTCATTGAGAAAGAAGACTAAGAATCCTATTGATAACTCTCCAATTCCCTCAACATCTATTGATCTTGCACCCAAAAAGTTACAAGAGGTAATTCAACATAACTTCCTTGTAGTCCCCACAAATAGGAGAGGAGATAATCAATTCAAGAGAGGATCGTTTCAAAAAAGTGCCCGAAATACAAGAGAAAATCCTTATGAAAAATCCCCAACCACTTCAGACCCTATCCAAGTATCCTTCGATTTCTAAAGCCCCCACAAAAGACTTAGGGAAGTGTCTGCATAAGAATTGGAGCCTAATAGAGAGACAAAATCTAAACCCATTTCCCCTCATAAACCCCTGGTTACTCCTACCTCACAGATGCCTACACCAGATCCCAAAACTGATAGACTCTCTACATCCTTCAATGGATCCAAGCCCTCCTCTGAGATATCTGATCATACTCCAGCCATTGAAAAGTTACAACAGGAAAATTTTCATCTATTGCAACAATTAGAAGGGAGGAAGAGCATGGATATACATGTCCACCATGACAATGCAATACTACAAGCAAAGGTGAATTCCCTCTAAATATTGTTTGAACAAATGACCAATGACAATCGTAGCCTACGTGCACAATTGAAACACTGTAAGAGGGCCAAGACAAAGTCTCCAGGGCAAGAAGCTTCTAAAGCTAATCCATCCCCTGCTCAGCAAGTCTAGTCATATTGGGAAATTCATTTTTGTTTGCAGTGGGACTTGAAAAATCTTAGGTGTGGGGGTAATGTTGGGCTCGTGATTTGGTTAATTAATGATTTTGATTAAATCCTTTTTGACCAGTATTATATATGTATTAATAACCATTTTGAAGAAGTTTTGAATGATTTCATATCAAATCATCATAGCTTATACCAGGTATGTGCAATTGATGTTTTGTGATAGTTTTGAGTTAAATTTGATTTGATTTAATGTCTAAAAGAATCTAATGCATGATTTGTGTGTCACAAGACAAATTCATCATGTGATTTTCCACTTGGTAGCTCGTTCGACACTCCATCCAGCACCCAATCTGGCACTTCATCTGGCACTGCGTCCGACACTGCATCCAACACTTGGAGCGTAGGCGAGTTGGCGGTTTTTATATTGGCGGCCTGTGCTGGGCGAATCAGTGACATGGGTTTTGTTCACCCTCGTGGCCTACAACTACTAAGCTCTTGACATCTCTAATTAAGCAGTTGTGCTAATCGTTGAGTGACTCGTTCATTTTCTAGAAGCTAAAGACAGTTAGCATGCATTTAATGGAATTTACCATTTTTAGAGGAGGTCGACCCTTCTAGTGGTCAACCTCTCGAATTGTAACTATTATAAATACCACACTAGTGGTTAGACAAAGGGTGAAGAATTTTTAGAATCGTTTTGTTGTTTAATTCAAGACATTTCAACAGACTTGTGCTAGACTGCGTTTTTTAATTTAATGCCAGAACTGTGTTGATTTCACTCACAATTTGATGTTGAGGAGTAGTCACGACCTGCTTGGGGGCCCACCAGTGGGCTAGGTGAATACTTAGATAGTTATTTTTTGTATTTCAGTTGTGCAATTATCATTTCTTCCATTTTCTGTTATATGTGTTTTTATCATTTTACATGTTGTGTGTTTGTTGTTCATCATTTAATTGTTTCAATTTCCTTTTTGCAGGTTGCTTGTAGGGGATAGTTGTTAATATGATGTGTCTTCTAATTGTTAGTAAATAGCTTGCACGCTACTAACCTTGTTGTGTGATTAAATGCTAATTTGAATTTCTGCAGGTTGAAATAGAATAGCTAAAACAGAGTATTAAGTTAACATAGAGTACAGAGTTTATTTGGAAAAGTTTCGATGGATGAATAATTGCTAGTTTTGTTATTTTAATTCTCAGTTTTAGTCATGCTTTCCTAGATCTATTTTTCTTATCAATTTTTTTGTAGTATGTTGAGGTAGAAGTAGAATTTGAATTATGTTTTTATCAACATTTTAACTTGCAATTTGAATTGTTAATAATAGAATTAGCTTAGTTTATTTTATGAAATTTCCATTCTAGATTTAAATTGCAATTTTAATTAGAAGTTTGAGTTTGAGTTAAGATTTTAGTTATGAGTTTCTAATTATGTTGATTTGATTAAGTTAGCATAAGATTGCATTTGAATTAAGTAGAATAGTGTTTTCTTATAATTGATGATTAATAAATTGAGAGATCACATGGATTTTCAGGATAGTTGATATTTCTCCTATGATGGCTATGCTCTCGTGAGATTGCTTGATTCATACCTTTAATTTCTCCATAGAATTTAATATTGAACTTATTACTCTTGAGTTGTCACTATCATTAGATTCCATCGTGATGTCATAAGACACCGAAGACATAATCATCATATTTGAAGTTTCTTGTTATTGTAGATTAAAAATAGTTGTTAATTAATCTTTGAATACTGTCATGATTCTTTTAATTAAATAGATTAAGATTTCCCTTTGCAAATTAGAAGTAATTATGAGTTTTATCTTAAGAATAGAGTTCACTTGGTGAATAGTTTTGAATCGTGAGTGCTTTTGGCTTGTTTCTAAGGCTTTTGTTCCTTAGGATTCATTTCTTTCTTGGGAAATTGAGGCCCCTTATGTTGTATGATACAATCTTCAATAAGAGTTGGATGGGGTGTCCTATAAGTTCTCTATCATGAGAGTGATTATGCCATAGTTTACCAATAAATTTCCAAGCTCTTGAAGTAACTTCTTATTGCTTCGACAACCTCTTTTTTCTTTCCTCATTTTTCAGTTTGGGAGATTCCTTGGAGATAACATTTTTTATTCCTAAAGAATACGATGTTGGGTGATTAACGTTGGGTGTGGTTGTATGTTTATTTTTGGATTTGAGAATATCCATTTGTAAAAGTTGAATTTTTTCTTTTCTGAGATGGATTTTTCCTCTCTTCTTGCACATGCATCAATTATCCCTTGTAGATCTAACTCTCCTAGCTCCATGTATTCCCCTCTATCATGCTCTTCATTCCCTTCTTTTATAGAGATAATCTGTTCCTCATCCTATTCATTTTCATGTTCATTTCCTTAAGAATTTGGATCTGTCTAATTTTTTATCACGATCGAGGTGAGGGAGGTTCTCTCGGTCATTGTGTTATTGGTTTTGTTGTTGGTATTTCCCTACCTCTGGGAATTGAATCTATTGCTCATATTAGGGACTTTTGGAATTGGTGGTGGTGGAATTTTCCTCAAGTATTTTCTTTTATTGGTGACTTTCTCGAATCCCTTCTCATCTTTGGTTGTGGTTTTAGCCAGATCTGGAGGGGAATTTATGGGACAGTCTCAGAAGAGATGCCCATGAGCATGGAATTTTCTATAGTGAAAGGGGATGTGCTCATAGTCAATTTTATGAATACATTCAAAGTCTTGTAATCTTAATAAAATTGAATCCGACAATGGATTTGACACACTTAGATAGACACAAATGAAGGCATATGATGTACATTTTCCCTGCTTTTTTTCCTCATAAATTTTGACAAAGGAGCCAAGGCTATTTAAAATTCCCTCCAAGATTTTGGATACCAATATTACTATAGTAGGGAGTATAGACAGATCTAAATAGGGGTAGTAGTAAAATCCTCCTGGGTGGGGTTGAATTTCACAGTCTAGAGTCGGAGATATAAGCCCACAGAGATGAAGAAATAGATGACACTTTCAAATATTTTCTCTCAGTCCTCAAAATTATTGAGTACAATAGTAACAAAATTCCTTTGAGCCAAATTTTAGTTCAATGCCTCCTTTTTTCGTCCATTGGATCTTGATCCACTAGATCAAGGATTTTTCTAAAGGCTAGAGACCCATAAACTTACAGATGATGGCATGGTCCTACATGTATTGAATGATTTTGTTTATCTTTGTGGTTTTGATTTCATAACACAAGGTTTCATTGGTATATGGAATGTAGGTTCATGTTAGACATTTTTGCGACTGCTAGGCATATCACACTAGGATTTCTTCCATTGTTCAATTCCCAGGTTGTGTGGAGTAATTTCGATTTCCTCAGGGAAGGGTGTTGCATGTTGATTCAGGCTATTGGTGTAGGGAGGATTTATCAATGCATGTCTGTTTCCAACCATGATGTTATGGAAGGAGGGAGCCAAACTCCCTCCCCATGCCATTTCCATTGCAGTGGTTTCAGCCAGAGGCACTTAGGGTTTAGAAAACAAATCTCTCAACCATCAAAAAACATAATTTTAAACCAAAATCTCATGATTGGAAATATCTACTTTTAAAATGTATAAAAATCATGATTTTAATAAAAAATAACAGAACATCAAAAAGAATAATTTAAAACTAGACTTTCATGATAGGAAATATCCAAACACAAAGTTTCAAAAATATAGTTTGATAAGTAGAAGTGTAAGGAAATAAAAATCGTGCATACATGCCATGGAGACATTTTTTCTATATCAATTGACCAACTAAGATCTAGTGGATTATCTTTTGTGTGTAGATATTCTCAAACAACACATCATGCCAATTCTTGGAATTGATTATGCATTATAATATGTGAACTATGCTTTCGTAAAACCACTGGCAGTAAATACTTTCCTTTCCATAACACAATATATTTCCCTTGGTTCTCAATTTCCATGCCATTATTGAAATTTGCAAGGATTTTTTTATGAACATTTTTGAGGCAACTGTGAACCTCTATAAAATAATCTAATACTCAAACAACTAGTTCTCAGATAAATAACCCACGTCCAAAAAGAGTTTTTGTTGTTCTTTCTCCATATCTTTGCAACTCCATTTTAATTTTTTAATTACATTGTCTTCTTTGGGTAGACACACTCCTTGAAATAATAATTCCAACTTCTTCTCCCAATACATTATGTCAAGCTTGTCAGCGAGCTATTTCCCCAAAACTTCCAAGTAGAGAGGAAAATCCCCACAAATTTTCAAAAACCCCTCTACCAAATCTTTGTATGCTTCAAGTGGATTTAATTGAAGGAATCCATGATAGCAGAACAACTCTTGGGCATGGTTTCTCTTAAATATTTGTACATCATACACAAAAGTGTTTCTAGAAGAGCCCTTGACTACATCTTTATCATGAGATGTTACGAATATTATACCACCAGGTTCCACCGCATCTAATATCGAATACACTTTTTATTTTCTCCCTTTCATCCACATCATTGAAAACAATAAAACATTTTAATCCTTTTACACTCTTTTATAATATAGTATTACCATCATTGGTATTTATAATGTTCCTATCATTTCCCAGTTAATTAAGATGGACCCACCATTTCAAAGATGCTAAATGGATTGTTCTCTGAGGTTAAAAATTGGTTCCTATTAATCAATTCCCCCGCTAGAATGACTCTCTTATATCTTAGTATTTCTGAGAAGCATGTTGCATTAAATATGGAACATAAATGAGCAGTAATAGGTACACTAAAAATCCTATTTTCATAGAAGATAGAGTAGGCCAAAACATATGTTACAATTTCTGGAAAAAAAAATCATTTTTTATGCAAGAAAAATAACATAGGAGGATGAGCGAGGTGTTGTGTTGATTTTTCCACTTGGATGAGAAAAAAACCAACACTTAGGATACCTTGTCAAGGCATCCAGATACTAGAGTAGATTGTTGGTTGGTTAGTGGGCCAACAAGAAAATTAAATAAGAAATAAAAGGTTGAATATAACAAATCAAAACATGAATGAATGGACAATACAAAACAAAAAATAGGAATAAGAGATAGCTACCAGTGGAAAGGATTTTGACTGATAACACCTTGGAGAAATATAGGGAAATTATGAGATCCCCTGTTCATCCTTGGGAGGTCCATTAAGGTCTGCAATATAGAGCTCCTTCTCTTCTTACAATGAAATGAAAATGATGAATAATTACCAACCAAGATTCTCTAGGTGAGAAGAATGACTCTTGTTATGGATGCTAGAAACCTTCTATGAAAAAGATGGATTCTCAAGGATCAATTCCAACAACATAACAATACATATAAACTCTTACTTTGTTGCATACCTCAATCTTGTATTTATAAGACTCATACAAGATTTTACAAAACTAGTTTTTAGTGTGAATAAGGGCCCTCATGTAGGTGTCTCCCTAGTCCTTAAATGGCCCCAAGGCTAGATTTCGACTTGGATTTTGGGGTCTTGTCATGGTACACCCGAGCTAGAAGTGGGTGAGGCTCGACCAAAATCATAAATGAATCGTTTTCACATTTTTGTGAGTTTCTTTGAGGATAGTCACGTAGTCTACGCAATTTGCATGAATTTGGAAGTGATAGCCCATGTAGATGTGCACAAAAGTTTCTTTTTGGAGACTGCACATAAATTTAAGGAACTATTTGTCTAGTATTGTGATTTTTTGAATGAATCCTGTTAGTGTTGGAGGTACTTTTTTTGGTGTGTTGCACTAGTAATTTATTCATCCATCACTTGTATTACTATGAACTATTTTTGGGTGATAACAGATGCTCCCTGATGTGTGAGGTTAGGAGCATACGTATAACCGAAATCCATCATTGTTTCTTTTTCCTGTGACATCATTCTGTAAAATATTTGGAAACAATATAGAGGAATTTTCAAGGTGGTTTGTCGAAGGGAGAGGGGAAAATTATTTGAACCAAGTTTTCTCTAAAAAGGAATAATTATTTTTATACAAATGAGGCAGGCATGCCCCATGCTCGTGTCATGAAGCCAGGAATGTATGGCTGTAACTAAATTTTTTTCATAAAATGGATATCTATTGTGACCTCAAGGGTTTCAATAAAGGTGGATGATGGTTATGAGGAGTGAACTAGCTTTGAATCAAGGAATGAACAACTATGTTGAATATCCATGACTTGGAGGCATTGATGGCCTATGGAATTCATAGTTCTTCAGTTGCTACTGATAATTGCAATGGTCGCATAGTAATGCCCACCATAACATGAAACTGTGTTGACGTTGAATGTTATGGGCGCCAACAAAATAAAAAAGAAATGGGGACTCTTTATGTTCCATATGAGACTCCTCATTGAAAGGGTAATGAGAGTCAAGATACTACCACCTTCCTAGAAACTGGTGTTGACGTCGACATGTAGGGAGGCATGACTACAAGAAGTGAAGGGCTTCTTGAAATTGACTAATCAAAGATGGTATCAGGTATTGATACATAGTAAGGTGGAATGACTAGTAACATGACTGAAGTTCATAATCCATGAGACACAAAAACTTCCCATGGTTGGGGTGTTGGTGGGGAATGTAAGCAACCGTAAAACATAGTTTGGTGTCAGGGGACAACCAGATATTGGGCTAAAATGTGCTGAGAATACTGCAAAGAGATGGGGGATAGGTCAAAACATAGATATATGGGACAAAGGTGTCTAGGATACTCGGGGTTTGGCAACTGAAGGGATTATTTTGTGGATATAGATATGAATAATAGATGCCCAAAACAAGGAAAACATGGGTTGCTTTTCTAGGTAAAAAATGACATAAGATGTGATGGAAAAAACCTACAGACTTTCTATAAATCAAAAGGTACTTTATACAATTACCAAATGAATAAAGGATAATTGGGTTTGATAATACACATACATAAATAGGATCCCTAGTAAATGATGTCTTTTCCTTGTTGGGGCACAAATATTGGAAAGTCATTTGATGGAGGGTGGAAGCCCCATTGGTAGGCTTATGTATTAGGTCAATGGGCGAAAGTTGAATTTGCAAACAGTCAACTGATGTTGGATGAGGTGGAGGGATAATGAAAATGCAGAGGTGCATTTAATGTAACCAGAAGAACATGATTTGGGAGTCTGAAATTGAAAGGTTAGAAATATTGTGAGAAGAAGCATGAGGTTCATTCTCTGAAGTGTAAGACTATCGAGACTCCCAATTATAGAAGGTAGGAATAAAATGAGTGTCTATTTTTCAAGGGGAAAATATCTATGAGACAACTCATGCAGGTGGGAATGCTACTTGTTGAAAATACCAAAATGCAATGGAGGTGAAGGTACTATAGAGATGAGTATGGTGATCCTAAAGGTATATTTCAGATGGTGTAACTGGGAAATGAAATTGTTCATAGAGAGATTAATTATATACTAGTTTAAAAAATATATGTACGGGGGCATAGGATGGAAAAAATTGTACGGGATGTGATTTTTCCTAAAAAGTACCTGAACACAAAAACCAAATACCCGATGTGAAAAATATATGATGATAAAGAACATATGATAACTATTTGATAAAAATGATAGTGAGAATGTGTACCTATTCCTGAGACTTGTTGATGGCTCCACAGAACATCTGAATGACATACAAAATGGATGATACCAATGTGTAGGTGGGAGTTCAAGGATCGTGCTACCATAAGCGGTGTGAAAAATGGATCTTTTGGGCTCCTGTTCGTGGGTTTGGAAGTTTGAGAGGTGGGCGTATATATGGGTGTGGGGCCCACTATGCCACTTCATTTGTACTTGCAGTGTTCGAGCTCTCGTACACTGTGCGGATGCTTTTACAAGCTTGGAGAGATCGTGGGTGAATGTATTCGACCAACGAGAGATCTCGATGAGTGATCGACACCTCCTACCATTTTTTTATAGATTTTGGGGATGGAGGCCACACGACCGTATTTATAAGTGTGTAGGGAGTTTGCGCGGGTGATTTGAATATACATGTGTAGGCCTGTGAGAGTATAATCTAGTCTCTCGTGTACCTTGTGTAGGAGAAATTGAGACGGTCTCACACAAATTTGTGCGACTATGTCAATTATTCCCCTACAACTCATCATAATCGTTTGGTGGATAGTTGCACAGACTTACAAAATTGTTAATGAAACAACCATGAAAGATTGCATTACTGTTTGATGGATATCTACGCTGATGTGTAGAAGTGATTTTTTGATATTTTGAGGATTTTGGATAATTAAGACTCTTTTGGATTAGATGTAGGTGAGAGTAGACACTTTAGTATGTCGATTCGTTGGAGAGAGAGGGATTGGGAGAGGCTCTGGGGATATTTGTAGGAAACATTTTGTGTTTGGTGATGACTAGCCCACTTTGGTTTTTTGAAGTTTTTTTACTACACTCCCTTGAGGTCCCAAGAGGAGTTGTTGAGAATTTTTATTGGGGTGCAAAGGCTCAACCTGCATGCCTTCATGATTCATGAATAAGAGATCTATTTTTTAGAAGAGGCATATATTTACTTCTCGATGGAGCTCCCTTTCAGGGGTGTAGAGATGGATTCTCAACCCCATATGCTGAGGGGAGAGAGGATGTATGAGATGGCACTCTACCATGTTCAATTGAGGAGCCAATAACAGGGGGGTTGATCAGGTTGTCATCCATTTACTCTTTGTTGACACATGTGGTATGTGCCATGGTGGTATGGATCTACAGGTTGTCAGGGACCCAACGCATTTTAGGTGTGTACCTTTGCAGTAGTGGAGAGGCTATTGAAGGGAAAGAACTTTTTGTGGGAACAAGTTACACACTTCTGCATGATAGCACAATTGGATCGATGTGTTGTAAAGCAGTCAAGAGATTTTTCCTTTGGGCCAATACTCTTCAACTTTTTCTTGTAGAGATTAGTATTATTGCAACACCATGTGATCTTAGAGTATCCACCTTCTCATGAGTTATGTTTGATGCACTAGGTGCATATCCTAGCTCACCATGGGGGTGGCTAGGTGGGTCATTACTTCACTGGTGACTTTGAGGGGATTTGGAGGTAGTTGCCTCATATTAGTTTGGAGTTTCCATACATTGGGATGGATTATCAATAGGATCACGACATGGTCTTTCCTCTTGGGGAGGTGTGGAATCATCGAGGTGAGTCTAATTGTATATGTTGTTGTAATTTGATGGATTTTGGTTTAATTTATATGTATAGTACTGATAGGTTTCTTATGCATTTGTGTTTTACAGATGTTGGGTCGAGGGGTCGCAAGGTGGATTTTGCTTATGCTAAGGCATGAGAGGCTCAGGAGGATGAGGCGATTTCCAGGAGGAACTGACATTGGGATGATATTGGGGTGGTTCTGACTCACACCATGGCTGGAGATGTTGTACATATTTTCTACACTAGATGGACAAGCTATGGTAGAGGTTTGATCGAGTGCTACGAGGTGTACCTGAGGCACGCTGGACTCATATCTAGGATGATGAGTTCCTAAAGAAATGTGTGGGGGTGAGGCCTGAGTGGTGATATTTGGTAAACCATGCTATTGTGGTTGATGCAGTTGTGACAAGACACCTACCCCTAGGAGGAGGAGTGTAAACCATGCTATATGAGATATATTTTTGATGATGTTTTAGTTGTTTTTCTGTGATATTTTGTAAATGTCTAGTGTGATCGCTTGTGGTTTCTTATGTTTACCCTATGATGGATGAAATGAATTATGATAAAATTTTGTGTTTTTGAATGTGATAAATTCCAATCTAGAACTTGATTAGCCATGTGATCTGCTACTTTATTTAGATGTCTAGGAGCATGTGTGAATGTGATGGATTCAAAACTCCATGATAACAATATAACTTGTAGGTATTTTTGAAAGAGGCATGGATCATGTAATTGGTACACATTGTTTAGTTGTAGAATGATGAGATAAGAATATAAGAGGATGCTAAGGTGGAGAATCTGAAGATGACTAGCCTTTGCGAAGAGACCAATCATGATGGTATACTCGGCTTGGTTTTTGGTGGCAGGACCTAGACATATACCACTGGAGTGGAGTAGCACATGTGTAGTGATGTAAATGACCCAAGATGTTGAAGTGAGATTCCAATCCCATCGATTAGGACCATCGACGTACCCGATGTCGTAAGCTAAAAGATGATTCATTTGTCAAAGAAAGGACAAAATATCAAACATATGACTTGGATGGTTCGAAAAAAGATCAAAAACACTAAATACAAGAAGAAACCTAAGGCAAAGTGACTACACTAAAGGGCAAGGCATATCGGGTGGGCTAGTTTGTAGGCTCCTTTTGTGAGGCAATGTCAAATGATAAATGGGCCCCGCCATAGGGAATCAAACTTACCATAGCCTAAAGTATCATGGGAGATTTCGTAGGCCAACACTAAATCAACTTCATTAAATGAGTGAAGGTTGAATTGGCGATCAAAGACTATTTTGGTACGTTTCTTGGACACCTCATTATTTTACAAGGAGGATCGTCGATCCTCATCGAGGGATTCTAGGGTAAGAAATAATTGCTCCATGAGATTGGTGTCGAGAAATAAATCGATTGTGGTCCGTAATGTGGGGATTTCATACTCTATGGGTAGTAAACATTTGACCCCATTAACTAGGTTGAATGGTGTAAAGCTAGTGGCAGTTTTGACTATCATGTGATCTTAGTTGGTTTTGTGCTTGTCCATAATTCTCAGCAACATGGTTTTGAGGACTTTGTTGACTACCTTGACTTTCCCATTGGACTGTTGGTAGTATGGTGAAGATAAATCATTATTAAATCCTAACTTGGAATATAACTCAGTGAATAATTCATTCTCAAAGTGTTTTCCATGGTTCGACACAAGCTGGAAGGGTACACCAAAACGAGTAATGACATGGTTAAATAAGAACCAAGTTGTAGTATCGTCCATTTTGTTGAACGTAGGCATAGCTTCGACACATTTGGTGAACTAATCGACTGCGACTATGATGTATCTGTGGCCATTGTTGGAGGGGGGTTATAGATCATAAAATTGATCTGCCACTTGTAAAAGGGGCATGTTGTGATAACAGGATGTAGGGGAGCTAGTGGTGCTTTAGATTTATGCATGCACAATTAAAATTTATCACAACATTTAACTGTGTGGATGCAATCATGAACTAAAGTAGGCCAAAGATAACCATCCATGAACACTTTCTAAGTGGTGGACATACTAGAGATGTGTCCTCCACAAGCACCACTGTGAAAATCATTCAATACTTTCCCATATTCCTTGATGGTGAGGCAACGTTGGATTATGGTATCTGCACCCCTGCGATAAAGAATATCTCCGATGAGGACATATCGAGGGGCTTGATGGCGAATGCATTGGCGATCATTGCAGGATAGATGAGGACCAAATTTTTGTGTTTACAAGTACACAAGGATGCCTCTGTACCATCGGTAATCAAACAAAATTAAGAACAAATGTTTGTCTGGGAAGTTCTCATTGTTGGGGGTGTCTTTGGAACCAATTGGGAGAACGACAATTAACTCTATGAGAAAAGGGGCCTTTTTTATTTTAGGAGTTGTGAACTATATATCATATTCTTGAAGGATTATGATCAATCAAGAAAATATATCATTAATTTGGCACCGACTAAGTAACTATTGCATGCGATTGGAATCTTCCATGAATTTTGTGGTTCAAAGAAAGATATAATTTCACAGTTTTTGGACTGCGAAAATGACTGTTGAGGCCAATTTCTCTTCATGATTGTATTTCAAAGATGTCGTTGAAAGGTTTTTACTGATGTAATAAATTACATGCTCTCACCTGTCACCTCCTACGTAGACTAGGAATCTTGTGAATGATACCTTTGAGGAAGACGGGTACAGAATATGATCCCTTTCAAAGTCTCGAGCACTGATGAAGGGAGATTTATCAATGAATCAAAAGTTGCTTGGGCATGTTGATCCCATATTAATGGGATATCATGGCATAGTATGCGCAAGAATCCATGGGTGTGAGTTGTGTAATCTGGGACAAAGAAACATGAAAAGTTTTCCTAATTTCATTGAAGGATTAGTAGCTGGTGCAAATTCTTGGGGGGAGGAATCTTGTTAATTGCCTAGAATTTGAGGGGGTAGACTATGATTCCTTGTTGGAAAACCATGAATCTGAGTAAGCACTCAACTGTGACACAAAAATCGCACTTGAGATGATTATTATACTGGCGGCATCTATGAAATATAACCCACAAGTCTTCCAAATGTTGATATTTCTTCTTGGAGCGAGTGGTGAGATCATCTAAGTAAGCCAGGATGATGTGTGAGAGATCATGGAAAACAATCATGGCTCGTTGGAATGTGGCATGGGAAATTTTGAGCCCAAAGAAAATGATGTGATAGATGATGGTACCCCATGGGGTAGTGAATTTAGTTTTGTATTGATCAACATTTCATATATGTATTTGATTGTAGCATGATAAACCATCCATAAATGAAAGGACTTCATGTCTAGCACAAGTGTCAACATATTGATTGATGAAAGGAGTAGGGACATTGTCTTTGGGAAAATCTTGGTTCAGGTCTATAAAATCAGTACAAACGTGAATCATTCCCTATATTTTGTTAACCCACATAGGGTTTGGTACCCAAGAAGTGTATGAAATGGGATAGATGAATCCTATAGAAAGTAACTTATCGATTTTGTCTTTGATAACCATAGATTTGTAAGGGTGTAATGGTCGTCGCTTTTGGTGAATAGGGGAAGCATCAGGCCATTTATCTATTTGATGTTCGACAATGGCTGGATCGAGCCCAAGAATTTTTGTATATGACCAAGAAAAAATATCCCTAAGCTCCTAAAAGAGAGCTTTGTAAGCTATGACTTCTTTGGGGGAGCATGTGACACCAAGAGTAGTCTCTTCGATAATGTCGAGTTTGAAAAACATGTCTATTTTTATTGTTGGAGATATGTTGGCCGTGTTTCCTTCTTAAAAAGTGTCAGGAGTGAGGATTGGGTTTTTGAACGAATCCACATGTCCTTGAGGAATGAAGTCTTTGGTTTCAATCGCACATACATGAGTTCTTTTGCTGGGTTGAAATGATTCTTATAATAAGAAGAAAGATCTATGATGGATGGAATCCCAAGTACAATCAAGTGTTATCATGGCCTCTAATATATATTCATCGGATTGAAATATGTATCAAAATAATGGATCATCATGGGTATGAACAGGCAAGTGTGGAGTGATGGCATTGAATGTTTGATGTAAGTTGTTTATGGGGCTATTGTCTATGGAAGTGGTACAAGATGTAGAATTACAAGTAGATGATGTTTGAGAAGAGTGAACATTTCCTTCTGCTAGAATAGGTGGTTTGACAGAAGGATGGGGAGGAAATTCATTAGACGAAATGCACCATATATCCACACATGTGGTTTGGTCATGTGTACATGGTGTAAGAAGGATATCAAGCAAGGGGCTTTCTAGAGAATTAGGTGGATTCAGAGGGAAGTCTTCTAGCCACTCTGGTATACATATTAGGAAGTACTAGGGGTGACAATGTTTTTGCTGAAGTAGGTATGATAGGATTCCCAGAAGAGGGTGGCATGGTCATGTTCTGGTAAAGTAATGATTGAAGGGATCTTTGAATATTTTGAAGGGAATTCATAAGAAGAACCCAATATTCGACAATGAGAGAACACATATGTGTAAAACGATCCATTTCATCACATAGTGCACATGGGCATCTCATCCATTCATTTACTAACATGAAGATAAAGAAGATGTCAATAGTTTGAGCATCAGTGGGGGGTTACTAAGAGGATTCAGGAAAAGGTGTTTGTCACACTACTTCTAAGGTTTCCCAAAATTGAGGTAATGTTGGGAAATCATGAGTGTAATTTCCATACTTTGAGCATATGGCACATGCAAAGTTGGTGTTCAGAACTTTCTTACATGATGAAGAAGGTTCTGTGGTAGTGGTGGTGGTTGTGGCTACTGGGGTAGGAAGAAATGGTGTTTCCTTAGGAAGTTGAATTAGATTATGTAATTTGAGTAGTTTGGAGTATAGATTGGTAGGGTGTCTAATAATTTCACAGAGTGTGCATGGTAGTTGGATCTCAGGTTGAGAGGTGTAACCTTTATTTTTCTTTGTTCCCCTTTTGTTGGTATTGTTTCCCACAACTGTGTGACCAGTTGTAGAAGTTGGTGTTTGAATCATTGATTGCATGAAAAAATCCTTTGACTTAGGTGGGAGGGATGGGACCGGTACCATAGATGATGGGTCAAGATACGAAACTGTTATGGCGATCACCATGTTAGGAAAGGTGAGGGTAGCAGCGATGATATAGGTTGATACTCCAAGTGGTGGGTAAAAGAAAAGTATCTGAGTTATGGCATGGGGGACAGTTTTCCAAACTGGTATCTTTCTAGTCATGGAGGGATGTTCTAAAGGTTACAAAGACATAGTTGTTTCAGGATTAGGTTAAGGTGTGTCTTCCTCTGAGGAGGGTTCGTCACTAGTTTCAACACCATATAAGGATATGACACAAACTTGGGAAAAATATGTGGGAGGGAGGATAGGTGAGTTCCCTCGATAAGCCCCCATAAGGGATGGGTCCTTGAAGATTCCATGTCCAACATATATAAATGGAGATATATCCAAACTGAATCCTATGACATGTAGGACACTATCTATGTTTCCCAAATGATTGATTTCATAATGTGTTAATTGGTTGATAGTAACAATCTTCCGGTTATGGGGGGAGAGCATGGTGCAAAATATGGAGAAGGACATCAATTTCATTGCATACATGTCACTATGCCCATATAGCATATTATAATCCAATAGGGCATCAATGACTTTGATATCAATTAGAATTCTCTTGCCCCTTAATTTGATAGGTACATTTTGGAAGAGGCCTTTTTGTTGTGATAGATGACCATCATATTCCTTGAGAGTGATCGCAGAGGGGATCATGATCTCAGGTAGACCAATATGTTTCCATACAGGTTTGGAAATGATACATGTGGAGGCTCCTTTGTCGATGATGCACTGATGGATTGTTTTTTTCCTAATATTTACTAGGATATGGAATGCTACAAAAGAAGGGAGGCGTGGTTCATCATTATCCACATCAAAGGTAATTAGGTGGTTATATTATGGGACGACTTCTCCTAATGTTGAGAGAAAACATTTCCTTGTGAAGGACAAGTTTGTAGGACCTCCAAGACAGACATGGATGTTGGAGATTGGGATAGGTCATTGACTAGGCTAAAGCTATGGGCATTCCTGGAATGTGGTTTATGTACATTCTAACATAGAGGTGTGAGGGGTACTCAAGGAGTGAATTACATGCTAGGATGAAGGATCATCAAAGGTTGGCCTGCTGACAATTGGTGTGTTTCCAATGTGGTTAGGTTGGAATTGGGGGGCACACCATATTGATGGTTGTGTGTTTTTAGGAGGATTTCCTCTTCGATGGTGAGGAGGACAATTTGATCTATCGTTTTCCTAGGTTGAGTTTGTCTCTGGTTAGGATATTTCCCTATTTGTTGTGTGGTAGGAATAACTTCTTCTTGAGTATTTATGACACCTTGATGAGGAATCTAGTTCTGTAGAACCGTTGGTTTTTGAGGTTGCAGGTAATTTTATGGAACCTACAGAGAGCACTATGGGGTAGGGGGTCTTTATGTGTTCATGGTTCCCTTCATCCATTTTTAATAAGAAATATGAGGCAAACTATGAGTATAATGACCATATTCATCGCATAATGTTCAAGGGAAATTATTCCAAAGGTTATTGTTCTTCCCTTGGCATTGTTGACCCTTTGTATTGCCCCCATTTTGGTTTTGATTATCAACATTGTGGGTGCCCCCTAATGGATGGTTTTGTTAATGGGGGTTTCTCCCCTATCCTTGGTTGGTGTTACTCTTATTCTTACCCTCATTTCTGTTATTGTTGGATTTATTAGGTGGATTTTCTGTATTCAATTATTTAAAGTCTTGAACTTGTTGGATAGGAGAGGGTTGAACAAAATTAACATTGGCCTATTGTTATCCATGTGGTGGGGCGACGAGTTGAGAAAGAATTTGGAAAGGGTAATATGGGTTACCTTGTGGAGGATTCTTGTATTGATTTTATGAGGTCGATGTCCCACCTCCATTGTTGTAGTTGTATGACGGGGTTGGTAATGGACCTAGAAGTGGTGTTTGCACCCAGTTTGTTGGTGGTGCAGGTATGTGTCCTCCCATCATGGGAGTAGGAGGGACCATAAAATTAGGTTGAGGGATAGGGGGAGGATAATATGGGGCCCCCTTTATGGATGGGGGTATTGGTTGACACCGAACGTGGGTATCCATTGAGCATAAGGCTTAAAATGAGTCGTGGACCCAATCAACACATATGGAGCATGTGATGCGCGTATCATATCTTGACCAAAGGGTAGAGGGAGAGCAGAATCTAGTAACATAGAGTAAAGGTAACTTGATTGAGAGTAAGTGAGGTCAAACTGTTGGGCCTTGGTGATGGCTTCATATTCAATTTGTGGCATGGTAGTGGCCACATCTTTGGCGATGATCAAGACTAGTGATTTAAGGTGTTAGTACTGGATTTGATCCACTCATTAGTGTGCACAATGATTGAGATTATGAGGCTGAAATTCAATAACAAGAGGCCAAAGGTGAACTTACAAAGCTCATATATCAAGAGAAGTCAGCATACGCTCAAGCGTCTCCAAAAAAAATTATTATAAAACTAGGCCCTAAGGTCCCAGGGTTGAGTTTCAAATGCTCAGGTGCTTATCGAAAGCATAGAAGGAGCTTATCACACTCACAGTAGGCTTAAGGCCCCTTTCATGAGAGGATATATCATATAACCAAGGCTTAAAGGGAAATATTTAGTGAATATGCAATCCCAATCATTCGATGGCTAGAAATGAACCTGATCAATGACTGAGGATATATGTTGCACCAGAAAGATGTCTAGGCGTTAACACAACATTGGGGTGCAACGATGATTTTAAGGAGATACATGGTGAATATTGGATGGTGTCACATGGCAGGATACAAAAAAGTAAATCCACTCCCCTAGGGTTTTGACAATGGTACTTTGGTCCTACCATGTTGCATATTTCCCAACTCATCACATTTTTGTCCATCCACGCAGTGCCACCTAGACCCAACATGGTAGTCCACCTAAACATTGAGGAAGTTGATGAAAACCATCAACAATGCATATTTTGGACCAATCAAAGATTGCCACCTGTACAAATATGACCCCATTAAGTATCTAGTCTCCATGCCTCACATGGATACACATAGGCCAAGTCCTAGAAGACACCTCAACACTAACATGGACCAATTGCAAAGTTTCCACATGGTCACGCCCATAGCGACGTCATCATGACGTAATCCAAATTTCACGCATTTTCCTAAATTTTAAAAGTCTTAAAACCATTAGGAAATTAACATGTGTCTCAAACAGGGGCATGAGGGAGAATGTGTCAAGCGAGTTGAGGATTCACTAATAGTTTGCCAAATTAGTTGGAAAATATGTGACACATAACCAGATATCTAGTATCATGATCAAATTATTTCACTCATCATAATTCTATTTCTTGCAGCTATTAGAAGGCAATAATAATTGTGAAGGTGTGCCCAGCCGTGCATGCTCCATATCTTGCATATTAGACTAGGTGTGATCAATCACCTCATTCTGCCAATTTCCTTATGAGGCATGTGTCGAGATCCTATAAGGGAAAAATGCAGAATTCATGAGCCACCAATGTGTGAGTAATCTAATTTATAAAGGTGAGTTACTCAGATGCTAGACATTTTAGATGATGAACCACCTGCACTGACCCTATTCCTAAGAGAGGATTATGAACCATGTCTGTCGCAGATGTTGGGAGAGTGTATTCTACACTTCATTAATATATGAATGTCCTTATTTGATATCATTATTTTTATCTTGAGGAAAAAAGGGCATCGAGGAATCTACCCTTTAGTGCAATGGCCAATCAAATCAGTACATTGGTGAAGCTTGAAGCAGAGGATTCAATGGATTGGTCAATTGTGCCCTATGTTAATGGGTGTTGTCAGCTAGAAGGAAATGTTTAGCCTATCATATTGGTAGTTGGGATAAAAGGTTCATGATAAAATTATGTTAATCAATTGATCCATTCAAAAGGACTCAAGAAAAGGATCAATTAGATGAGAAAAACACACACAACAATAGTATCAGCAAGGCTCGTCTAGTGGTAGAAATTTGTTTCTTCCTAGTTAAATTAGGTAAACTCAGTTTGAAAGATGGGATCAGTTAGAAAAATAGATACGGTATAAAGATTGTGACAAGCAAAAAACATTTTCAATAAGTAGTATTGGTCCAAGAAAGTGGTTTTCTCTCAAGTATAAGCACCTATAAGTCAATGGAAGGAGCTCATTTTAACAGTGTGTTGCGAGTGGAAAATGTGATATGGATTCCATGAGTGTGTTATCAGCCTCAATGATTGAGAAGTAGGACTATGAAGTGTTGTTTTGGGATGGAAAAGTGTTATTGTATGTTGAGTTGGTCTTCCCAGGTTTTTGGAACCTTTTGTGCAGGGGATTTGTGCATGAGAGATGTTTCCAGGGTTTGAGAGGATATAGACTGATTATATTCATGAGAAGACCCAGTTTGTGTCTAGGGATGATATGAATGGCATGGTGAAGAGTAGCAGTGATGATAACTAGGCCCTTACATCCTGCACTAGGAAGGGTAGAAGATGTTATCTAGGAAGAAGAGGTTCGCTAGGGAGAAGGGATTCTCCCAAGAGATAAGCATCTCTAGAACCAAGACGAAGAAAGGATCTTAGTAGTATCATATGTTTTGGAGTTTCATGACTTTGGGAATTACTTTTCATAGTGTACACATGGGAGGGGAAGAGGAAGAAGGAAAAAAGAACTAGTAGCATAGGTTGATGAGGTTGCAAATAGGTTCTAGAGGGAGATCTTGTTGGTATCTTCCCTTTCAGGTACAATCTCCAGTAGGGGGACTTGGTTGGTGGATAGCAAAGAATATGAAGGTGGATCCACTAATGGTGGGGCAGGTGGCCCCACTAGTAGCACAGAGGGAGAAGGTGGCTCCACTAGTGGTGAGGCAGGTGGCCCAAACAATAGAACAAGTTTAGAGGAAGTAGGTAGGTCCAATAGTGATGAGGAAGGTATCCCCGCTAGTAGTTTTGGATTAGAGATATCTAGAGTTTAGAGGAATTTTACCCTCGAGATCCAGTAGGGAGGAGAAGCCTCCCAAGACTATGTAGAGGACAATGGACATGGAGCAAGTTGTGTATACTCAGAGTGAGTCTGACCTCAGAGGGAGTCACTGGATTCAGAGGGATTCCACCTTTGGAGGGAGATTCAACCATTCAGAGGGAGTCTACCTTCAGGTCCATATGGGAGAGAGTCATATTCCAAGACTGTCAGGAGGGTGTCGTGGGTTGATATGGCCAGAAAGGTTGCTCATGAGTAAGAGGCTTCTAGGAGAAGGGTTTCCTCTAGGATGGAATCATTTCAGACAATAGAATTTGCTTTAGTGACCAAGGATGCAACCAGTTAAGGGGACTGAAAAGAAGTATTTTGTTCGGTGATAGAGGGAACAACCAATCAGGAATATTGGAGAGTATTTGTGGTAGAAGATCCAGTATGGGAGACAAAAGTACTTCTAGGTAATGATGGAGAATGAAATGCCTCCCTCACTAAGAGGGAGTGTTGATCCTTTTGCAGCATATGGAGGCATTCCCACATGTGGAGTGTGGTGATAATACCTTCCTCACTAAGAGGGAGTGTTTATTTTCATAGCTTCAGGTAGGTCTTGTCACACGACCCTAGGTGTTGGGTATGTGGGAATCATCATGGGAACCGCATCACACTTTCATTTTGGTGAAAACACCCTTGTATTTTATTTTGGGATTCATGGGTTTGGTGATGGGATTTGTGGGCTTGTGTTGGGGCTTCACACCCACAAGGAAAGCCTAATTCAATGTTGACTTGTGGAGGGGTTTCTATGGTGACCCCTAAGGATTGTATATAAAGGAGAGAGGTCATTGTGACATCTCATATTGTATCATAGTGTGGTGACATGATGGAGTTGGCATAAGTGAGTCTGCACTTGTGCCAAGGAGGATTGGTGATCTCATCAAAGGGAAAGTCTGCAAGGAGGTGAATCTGGCCCTGAAGAGAGAAGAAAAGAAGGTCAACATATGGAACAAATTTTCCATACAATGCATGGTTTTCAAGAGTACAAATTGTGTATATAAACAGGTTGTAGAAGGATGAATCGTGTATAGGGTATATGAGATTTTTAATGGAGGAAAAAAAGTATCTACGTGGATTTCCGGTAAGGTGAATCACATATTTAATTTTTTTGGCAGTTACAGATCCATACAGGATGACAGGTGACGTAATTAGTCCATACATGTGGTCTACAGTAGATTCGTCAGCAAAGGATATTTCCATAATATTGTTGAAGTTTGGATTTCTGATTTGTATGGTTATTCGAGAACAAGGCTTTTCTCATTTTTGGTTACTTTGGAGGATAAGGTTGTCCTCAGATTTTGGTGATATTGTATTGGTTGGGAGGGATGTTTTTTCCCTCAGGATTTATAATAATAACAGTATTACAAAACTAAAATCGTGTCTCATGTGTATTGATGATTCATCTCTAATCTTTGTGTTTCTGTTGCATATGTTTTCAGTCAATAATTTTAGTGTAAAATTGTCTAGTGATAATAGCTAGGGTTTTACTGTTAGATCACTACAAAGAAATTTTCATATATGAAATTACTCACATAAAGTTGCGTGTGAAAATTGGCATTTTCAAGGATGTAGGATTTAAGAGACTCATCCCCTACATTATGCTTCAGTATTTTCTTCTTTTTTTGTATGTGCTCTTGTAAAATCCACCCCTCACATATCATGGCTTCTTGTATCATACCCCCATTAAAAAAATCTCAAGCAACAAGTTTTATGACATGTTCAAAGTAACTACGTGTTGTCTAGATTATGATATTGAAGTGATTTCCTCTTAATATATGACCATTTCTTGTCATATTTTCATGTGTTTAATGATATGCATAGAGTAACTCCATGGATTTAAATGTATGAAAATTTTTACTATTTGATGCATGATTTAACAATCTGATACAATTGTTAGAATTGTTCACTACTACATATTGAAACATTTACGACAACTACTTGCGACGAAAGAACCCTTTCGTTGCAAAATTGAAGATAAAGAGTTGAATTTTTTATTTATTTTTATAAATCTAGCCTGTGTTTGTCGCTCTTGTGATGAAATCAGTTGTATGTCTCAAGAGCGACGAACATGAAGATAGTGGACTCCCGTCTCTCTTATGATGACCTTTGGTTATTGTCGCAAGAGAGATAATTCAATGATGATTGTTACCCTGTTTGAAAAAGTCAACATTGACTGTTACACTATTTGATAAAGTCAACATTGAAATGATGTTGTACAAGATGAGGAACATGATCAAGAAAATGAGGATCTCATGGAAGAGGATGATGGGAAAATCAAGTTAATTATGCCATGGAAGAAGAGGATGGGACAAATAAAATGATCCAATATTTGTTTGCTCAGTCAAATGAGGATGGGGACAATGATGGTATTTATGATGAACCTCTATTAGAAAAGGAAAATAAACGACTTTATGAAGGCTAAAGAGAAAATATTATCTCCACTACATTGCTCCTAGTGAACTTAAAGGTTATGAATAATTTTTCGAACACTTGTATGACATAGATCCTAAGGTATGTAATATTTTTCATCTCATATACATAAATGTTGACTTTTTCCTTTTTTTTTTAGTGTTAAATAATGTGTAAAATAAGAATGCAATTTTTACGATTAATATTCTTTACATTAACTAGTTATTTGTTATGTTGTAGATTGTTAAGTGAATTTTTGTTACCATCGTCAAATATTTTACCTTGCACATATCGATATTTGCATGCCATTATGAAAGACAATGGAATGGATTATCAAACTATAGATAAAGTATCATCATTCATTTTTTTTAGGAAAGGTGGTGTTTTATGAGTATAGGCACCTCCTCCCTAAGAACCATAGGTATCATACTACTGAAAAACATATTTTCAATGGGAAAGAAGAGACTAGTTTAAAACCACAAGGAATGAAACCTCACCTATGGAGGTTGGAATATAATAGAAATCGTCAAGGTACGCAATTTATTTATGTATCGTATATGTAATGTTTTGAATTTTTATTTTAATCATTAAATTTATTTTACCGTATTTGATAATTATTGTTGGGATTTATTTTATGCTTCATGAAGGCCACCATCATGAAGGTATTAATAATGGGATTCCATGAGGAATGAAATTTTATCCCACTCAATTCATGAGGTTTCCCTACTATGAGGAGATAAAAATAGTTCATTTGTTTGATACAATACATATTGGGAAGAATGTGGAAGCAACATTATGGTGAATCATAGATGGTAGGAGGGATAACGAAAAATTGTCACAATTTGTACTGACATTCATGAAGACAATATTACAATGAGAAGTGTGATCCAATCAAATAGAGATGGAGATCAAAATAACCTTCCATGGTTATTAACAGAGAAACAAAGAAATGATGTAAAAGAGGTCATTCAAAGAATTAAATTTCCCATGGGTTTTGCTTCAAACATAAATAATATCTTAATGAAAAAAGGTGAATTTGGTGGGGTAAAAACACATTCTTGGCATACCTTCATTAAGCTAATAATTTTGGTATACA
>SNQJ01S0019473.1:3463-23098 GCA_010110895.2 Picea sitchensis | reverse complement strand
CCAGGGTGCACTTTGATTAGTGTAGGAGGAATGGCCCAGGGTGGGGAATGGTCTAGGCTCAACATTCCTTAGGGTTATACATTCTCTCTAGGGCGCACTTTGATTAGTGTAGGAAGAATGGCCCAGAGTGGGGAATGGTTCAGGTTCAAAAGATAGGACAATTATTATTCCTTGCTTGAGAAGAATAGTCTAGATATCTCATTGTTCTACTCTGAGGGCAGATATTCTTTTAGAGCTCACAGATGTGAGTGAAAGATTGGCTCAAATGATTCATTTTATATCATAAAATTTTTTCTGTGTAGGTTGCTATCAGATATTTGTTATGAAGACTGTATGATAGTAGATGAAGACTATTGTGGTGGATATGTTCCACTGTTGGTGACTATACATTGTTGATCAAGTACTTGTGTGTTACTTGGTGTGGTAGTGTACCACTGGATTATAGTTATGTACTACTATGGATAGACAAAGTTATATTCTATTTTTGTTCTAATTGCCTTGAAGACTATCAATAGTTTATTGGAGATAATCATCATCCAAACAAATGATGAACAAAGATTTTCCAGACGGAAAATGGTTCAGAGCATTTAATCTTCTAGATTATAAGAATGGATCTTGTATCAGTCTATGGTGTGAGTGAATTATCCAACATCATGTCTGATTACTCAGATGAAGTATGGTTTTGAGAGATGATGCAACTGATGGTGATGGTGATGCTCATGATCTAGTCATGATATAGTCTAAATGACTATGTTGATGCTACCGGGTAAATGGTATGTTTTTGTGCTCAAGACCAATACCTGTAATATCTCCCTAGATAGGAGAGAGTGTTAATATTGTGGTAGTTGTAGGAGGTATTTACCTCCACATGTAAACCTAATGAGAATAGAAGACTCTGGAAAGAAAGAGAAAACCCTAATGAGTTGGCTAATAACCTTAGAAGTCTTGTCGGCTCAAGAAGATAATTTATATTAGGTTATTAGCCTCCAAGAGAAGTAGTTGGCCAGAAATAATAATAATATACTGAACAGACATGTAACCAGAAGGAGAAGTTAGCCCCAACATATCTGGCAGAACCACTATAAATACAGGGCAACAGTTCTCATTTGACACATCTCATAATTGCAAAGCAACAACTAGTGCACACTACAGTTCCCAGTTTGGTGCGCACGTGTGGAGGAGAGCTGCAGGTGCAGCTGCTGCAACAACCAGTTTTCAGTATTGTCTTGGACTATCTCTTGGCTAGGGTTTGGACTATCTAATCAGCTATTGTTGGTGTGCTATACTTGGAGGAAGATGCACTACACCTAGTTTGTCTATCTAGCCTAGGGTTTGCTTCCAGAGTAATTCTCAGTCAAGGCTGAGGTGCTCAGAGGGTGGCTTCGACCTATGGTTGGGTGACAAGGGTATTTTCAATGGTAAAACGAGCACACATCCTTCATATTCTAACATATGGGAGGGTTTCTGCACTCAAATTTGACTCACACACCCACTTGTTTCCATCATTAATTCATCATGTAAACAATAAACCCTATTTTTATTTCAAATTACACAAATTGGTTGACATAAGTTTTAAGTTTTCAATATCATCCTTTCTTCATTTTTCTTTCAAGTTCTACATTAATGTATATACAATGTACGTGTCATAGTTGTGATGAAAAATCCCTCTTTTTTCATTCATTGTTTAATCAACACCATAAAAATATTCCCTTGCAGTACTAGATGTGGTAACGTGTGTACTATCGAACAAATTTTAAAAGGAACAATGAAAAGACATTGTATTAGGACTAGAGTACATGGGCAACAATGACCTATGAATGGGGCCAACATTGAAATTTTTTCAAACTGTTTCTGTATGCACTGAAATTTGACATGGATAGACTATTCTCATGCCTTAATGATATGGGAGGGATTTTGGACTCAAATTTGACTCACACACCCACTTGTTTCCATCATCATTTCGTCATGTAAACCATAAACCCTATTTTTATTTCAAGGTACACAAATTGGTTGACACAAGTTTTAAGTTTGCATCAGCCTTTCTTCATTTTTCTTTCATGTTCTACATTAACGTATATACAATGTATGCGAGTCATAGTTGTGATAAAACATCCCTCTTTTTTCATTCATTGTTTAATAAAAACCATAAAAATATTCCCTTGTAGTACTAGATGCAAGAACGTCCATACTTTCAAACAAATTTTAAAAGGAACAATGAAAATACATTGTACTAGGACTAGAGTACATGGGCAACAATTACCTGTGAATAGGGCCAACATTGAAAGTTTTTCAAATTGTTTTTGTATGCACTGAAATTTGACATGGATAGACTATTCGCATACCTTAACGATATGGGAGGGTTTCTAGACTCAAATTTGACTCACACACCCACTTGTTTCCATCATCAATTCGTCATGTAAACCATAAACCCTATTTTTCTTTCAAAGTACACAAATTGGTTGACACAAGTTTTAAGTTTGCATCATCCTTTCTTTAGTTTTCTTTTAGGTTCTACATTAATGTATATACAATGTACGTGTGTCATAGTTATGAAAAATCCCTCTTTTTCCGTTCATTGTTTCATCAACACCATAAAAATATGCCCTTCTAGTACTAGATGCGAGAACGTGTGTAGTGTTGAACAGATTTTAAAAGGAACAATGAAAATACATTGTACTAGGACTAGAGTACATGAGCAAGAGTGACTTGTGAATGGGGCTAATGTTGATTTTTTTTCAAATTGTTTATGTATGTTGATGTAGCTCCCCTACCCTCTTGGGGTTCTGCGACCTCCGGGTCTAGGATCTTTCTAAATGTTGAGTCTAATCGACTCTTCGGGTTCCTCATTGACCCAAATCAACTATACAGAGGTCCCTTTTCCTTCTGTGTGTAGGTCTGTCATACCTGCCTATTTCCTAAGGTCATGATCTGGACCTCGTCAATCTCCCTATCGATCGACAGTTCACAACAATTGCGGGCCACGAACGTGCTCACTCATTACAGAGGATCCCTCTCCCCACAACCTGAAAGTGTTCACTCGATATCCTTTTGATCATGCCCGTTGATCTCCTACCCTGAAAAGACAAATAACTCTCATTCATTTCAAACTGTGAACTAGCACATTCATTTATTTCTCTTCTTCTCCCCACAATTATTCCCTACTATCAATTTCCTTTCCTAGATCGACAACCCTAATTTACTTCAGGTTTCCGACTTTTGAAAATATCAACTTCTCGCACTCCGCAAGATCCTTCTGATAAAACCCTTCTTCACATGTGACCTTGGCGATGACATCCTCACATTACCACATGATTACTTGTTAAAGTTCACGCACCTTTACTCCCCAAAAATTTATGGGACCATTGATCTCCCGATCTTGATGGTACTCCTAAGCTAGTTGCTCATATCTTCCCCTTCCAAATCCACGAACCACATATGCCTCTCCTAGATCATTGGATGTGATCTATTTGTGATTCCAAACTTTGGAAATTTCAAATCTCAAACTCCACCTTCCTCTGTACATCGATCTTTTGAAGCTAACGATCTGCAGAAACCTGTCCTCTTGAATCAATGGTTGTGCTCCCGCTTCGGGACTTTGGCCCCCTCAACTAGATCAACGGTCCTACAACTCCCTTCTCGATCAACGATCAAGATCTTCTCTAGGTATTCGATCATTTCCCCCTCTGCTTTCTTCCAAAGTTCTGGATTTTTCACCACATGTCCTCCTTCACATCGACGATTCTCGTCAATTCGGATTTCCGGGCTTCAAAAATCTCAAATCTCAAACCCTGATTTCCTCAGATGGATTTTATTCAAAGGGTGTAATCCAATGACACGTTTCCTCCTCGGATCAACCACTGAAGTTTTCTTTGGGTCTTTACTTGGAGTGCATGGATCTATTCCATGTATCCCTTGATCTGACGGCTATGAATTACTTTTGATATTTATCTTAAGTTCACAGATTTACGCCACGTCTCCTCTAGATCTATTGGTTTAGATTCACTTCGGACGATCTCACGACTTAGGTCCACTTCAGATTATCGAAAGACTGATATTTCACTTCGTCTTTCTGTATCTTCGGGCTTTGGAAATCTCAAGTCTCAAACCTTGATAGGTTCTCTCTCCTGTGCGTGCGAAGCATTAAGGCTCGTTCACCTTACAGAGATCAGACGACCGTTGATTCTCGGCACTGTGATCCAACAAATGAGATCTGTTTCCTCCTCTGCACTTCCTTATGTAACTAGACGTTGATCCAATGATCCAGGATCGTCCTCCTCACAACCAATCTGATGGATGTTGTCGCTCCTCGTCATGAGCTCTTGACCTCTCCTGACTTAGAATATTTAATCAGTTTTCAAAAGTTTCAGCCTTTGAACTTTCTCTAGTGAACCCAACTATCTTGGGTCTCGCTTACGCTCTTGTAAGTTTTATCTCTTTTGAGATTTTGGGCTTAGAACAAGTCTGTCTCCTATGCACTCTCTACATTATCCCTTCTGATCTTCATCTCCTCAAATATTTTGATCTCCCACACACTCCTTGCGTTTTTGGGATTTTGATAACTCAGATCGAAGGATTTCTTGAAAATAAATTATTCTCGCCCACTTGGCATTCTCCTTACTCGATGCAAACCTTGTATATCTCCTCCTTATAGAGTATTCAGTAACTCTGTCTCTTTCCTAACTCACCACATAGTTATTTCTATGCACTCCTTGCACTTCTGTTGATGAAGGTTCAACGCTATCTCTCTTGAGCTTCTCTGAGGTTAACTCACCTCTGTCAACGCACTCCTTGCGGACTATGTGCACTCCTTGCACTCGAGACTCAAAGACAAGAAACAATTGAAACTCATACAATACTTCACTAGTTCGTGCATTCAAAACATGAACGACATATAAAATCATAATAATGGACACAAATACATAAATACACCATATGCAGGAAAAACTGCTTTTCTATTATCTTTGTGTGTCTATACAGATGTTTACAAAAAATGGGACTGTAACAGAGTCCCAATTCTCTCAATCTCTCCTAATATAACTCTATCATGATTTCTGCTTCTAAGACCTCTCTACCAATATCTCTCCCTCTCTCTCTCTCTCATTTACAAAAGGGGGCTCTACGAGATTATCCTCTCCACCGCCTTAGTGCCATCACTGTCTCAATTACGACACCATTCTCCTATGGTGCATTACACAAGTGATGATCCAGACCTAACTACGATTTAGACCTGCTTACAAGCAGCTATTTAAGGTGACCCTATCCACTACCTGTACAAAGGCATGGCTTAGTTCTTACGACCTTACAACACAATTCCCTAAAGGATCAGATTTCGAATTTAAAAATGAGAGGGTCAATGCCTCTCCTTCTCTGAAATGTGCATTGATGTGCTGGAATGCTGGCACATTGCTGAGGTGGAGAAATTCTCCTGCATCATACTCCACTACTAGGAAAATCATGAGCTCCCGCTCATGAGATCATCTTCTCCATTGTTGAAATCCTCTTGGATCCCAAACTATCCCTTGGAGTTTTCCTCTTGCTCCTCTCCAGCTATGTTGTTGTTGTTGTTGCTGTTGTTGCTTCTTTTTCCTCTTTCCTGCTACTATGGAAGGTTCTCCTCTGTTCAACTTCCCTTTTTTGACTACTTCTGCTGACCTCAACATCATCTCTCTGATCTTCTCTATCACCCTATCCATCTGCTCCAGTGGCTAGCTCTTCTTATGCGGTCTTCTCTGCTGCACTTCCTTCTACTTTCCATAGTTATCAGTGTGTAGATAATCTTGATCCCCCATATCATTTTCTTCTCCTATGGCATTACCTTGCCACCCTGCTACAGATTCCAGTTCCACAGTCTCATCACCAAGCTGTTTCTCAACTTCCTCCTCTCACATATTATTTTCTTTTGTCAGCTCCTCTTGTGCTGACATATCTCCAACTCCCTCCAACTATTCCTCTAGATGGTATGCTCCTCCATCTTCTTCCAACTTAGCCTATTGGATGTGAAAGATTTGCACCATTACCCTTCTCTCTAGGGATTTCAATTTTGCATACAGATTAGTAAATTCCATGTTGTCTGCTTCCTATTCTTTTGCAAGTTCCAGTGCTACAGTCATCTTCTGTTCATCTTCCTGGATGAAAGTTTTGAGCAATTTTGTTGAATGCTCTTCTCCTTCTATTGGGATAGACATCAATGTCTGCACCATTTGCTCCTCTTTGACAGTTTATATTGGTCGTCTTTCTTCTTCTGTTGCACTTTCATCATGTGCATTGGCCTCTACTTGGCTATTTGGTAGGAATGTCTTGATCCCTCCAATGAGCAAAATACTCTTCTGATCCTCCTCTCTGATGGTGGAAGTTTCTAACTTCTCATCATCTTCATTCATATGGTCTACAACCCCACATGAGTCTTCACCTATAATCAATCCTTGCTGATATGAACACACTTATGAGCTCTTGAGACTTTCATGCAGTCTCCTCTCTTTCCCCCTGCCCACCTAGCAATTTGGGACTTCTCTTCTGCCCACCTGGCAGTCTATGAGATCAACTGATCCCTTCTCATTTCCCACCTAGAAATCTGAACTTTCATCACTGCACCTTTGACAACATACGATATCTCCACCTGATCTCCTTACATTTCCCACCTGGGAACTTGAAAGTCCATTTCTACTCACCTCGCAATTTATGAGATCTTATCTGATCTCACCTCCTCCTCATCATTGAGATGTCTCCCAATTTCTGGTTCACAGATGTAAACCATCCCCTCCTCTATGTCACTGAGGTTTTTAGCATGCCTCGGCCACCTTCTCAACTCTTGTTGCTTCTTTTTGGACAACAAATTTTGAACAGGCCATTTTACCTTCCTGTTTAGAGGAAATTCATTCCTCCAATGTACCTTTGCCTCCTGCTACATCCTCAATGCTAGCCTCTCCATCCTTGCTATTATCCCATTGAATTCCAGATCCATATCTAGATTGCATTTCTTCTTGTATTCTTATCTTCGACCATGTCCATGGCCTTGAGTATCCATTTCCACCTTCTACCGGCCTTCCTGGAAAGCCTATGGATCATTGCACATCTGAGAGAATCCCCATATTCTCTCAAATCTCACCTGGTTGTTTAAATTTTTGTTGATGCGCACATGCAACAACCTTATCACAGAGCATCAATACTCTGCCTTCCTTCACCTGTTGTCTATAGGAAAATTTGAACCTCTGATATCATCTAATGTTACCAAATCATATCCTTTCACCGTCTCTCTCTTTTCTACTATCTGCAAACAAAATAATGACCTCCTCCTCTTTCTCTTTCGCCTGAAATCTATAGATGAAAACAGGCTCTAATACCACCTAGTATCATAGTATATCCTTTCTCTTCTCTTTTCTATAGAAATAAAAAAAATTGTTCTCTGATACCACCTGATGCAGCCCCCCTACCCTCCTCGGGTTCTGCGACCTCTTGGTCTAGGATATTTCTAAATGCTGAGTCAGATCGACTCTTCAGGTTCCTCATTGACCCAAATCAACTATACACAGGTCCCTTTTCCTTCTGTGTGTAGGTCTGTCAGACCCGCCTGTTTCCTAAGGTCATGATCTGACCCTCGTCAATCTACCCGTTGATCGACGGTTCACAACAATTTCATGCCACCAACGTGCTCACTCATTACGGAGGATCCCTGTCCCCACAACCTAAAAGTGTTCACCCGATCCTTTTGATCATGCCCGTTGATCTCCTACCCCTATGAGATCAACGACTCCCATTCATTTCAGACTGTGAATTAGCACGTTCATTTATTTCGCTTCTACTCCCCACAATGATTCCCTACCGCCTATTTCCTTTCCTAGATCGACGACCCTAATTTACTTTGGGTTTTTGTATTTCAGAAAGATCAACTTTTCGCACTCCACAATATCCTTCTGATAAGCCCCTTCTTCGCATGTGACCTTGGCAATGATGACCTCACATAACCACGTGATTACCTGTTAAATTTCACGCACCTTCACTCCTATAAATTCTATGGGACTGTCGATCTCTCGATCTTGATGGTAGTCCTAAGATGGCTATAGAAATTTTCCCCTTCCAAATCCACAGACCAGATCTACCTCTCCTAGATCAACGAATGTGATTTGTTCCTGATTTCGTACTTTGGAATTTTCAAATCTCAAACTCCGCCTTCCTCCATACTTCAATCTTCCAAAGCTTAAACCTGTCCTCCTGAATCAATGGTTGCGCTCCCACTTCGGGACTTTGGCCCCCTCAACTAGATCAATGGTCATATGACTCCCTTCTCAATCAATGATCAATATCTTCTCCAAGTCTTCGAACCTTTCCCCCTCCACTTTCTTCCGAAGTTCTGTATCTATCGCCACATGCCCACCTTCACATCGACGGTTCTTGTCGATTCAAATTTCTGGGCTTCGGAAATCTCAAATATCAAACCCTACCTTCCTCTGATGGATTTTATCCAAAGGTTGTAATCCACCGACGTGTGTCCTCATCAGATCAATGGCTGAATTTTACTTCAGGTCTTTACCTAGAGTGCATGGATCTACACCACGTCTCCCTTGATCTGACAACTATGAATTACTTTGGATCTTTATCTAGAGTTCTCATATTTACGCCACTTCTCCTCTAGATCTGTCGGTTCAGATTCACTTCGAATGACCTGACGACTCAGGTCTGCTTCAGATGATCGAATGACTGAGATTTCACTTCAACTTTGCGAGTCTTCGGGCTTCAGAAATCTCAAGTCTCAAACCTTGATAGGTTCTCTCTCCTATGCGTGCGAAGCGTTAAGTATCGTGAACCTTACACAAATCAGACGACTATTGTTTCTCGGCACTGTGATTCAACGGCTGAGATCTGTTTCCTCCTCTGCACTTCCTTATGTCACTGGATGCTGATCTAATGAACCAGGCTCCTCCTCCTCACAACCAATCTGATGGTTGTTGTCGCTCCTCCTCCTGAGCTCTTGACCTCTCCCTACTTAGAATATTTGGTCAGTGTTCAAAGGTTTCAGCCTTTGAACTTTCTCTAGCAAACCCAACTATCTTGGGTCTTTCTTATGCTCTTGCAAGCGTTATCTCTTTTGATCTTTTGGGCTTAGAATAAGTCTGTCTCCTATGCACTCTTTGTGTTATCCCTTCTAAGCTTGATCTCCTCGAAGATTTTGATCTCACATGCACTCCTTGCGTTTCTTGGATTTCGATAACTCAGATCGAAGGATTTCCTGAAAAGAAATTATTCTCACCCACCTGGCGTTCTCCTTGCTTGATGCACACCTTATAGCCTTATAGAGCTCCACCTTACAGAGTATTCAGTAACTCCGTCTCTTTCTAAACTCACCACATAGTTCTTTATATGCACTCCTTCCACTTCTGTTGATGAAGTTTCAACGCTATCTCTCCTGAGCTTCTCTGAGGTTAACTCACCTCTGTCAATGCACTCCTTGTGGACTATGTGCACTCCTTGCACTCAAGACTCAAAAATGAGAAACAATTGAAACTCACAAAATACTTCATCAGTTCACACATTCAAAACATGAATGACATATAAAAGCATAATAATGGACACAAATACATAAACACACCATATGCAGGAAAAACTACTTTTCTATTATCTCTGTGTGTCTATACAGATGTTTACAAAAAAATTGACTGTAATAGAGTCCCCATTCTCTCAAGCTCTCCTAATCTAACTCTATCCTGATTTCTTCTTCTAAGACCTCTCTACCAAGATCTCTCCCTCTCTCTCTCTCTCTCATTTACAAAAGAGGGCTCTACGAGCTTATCCTCTCCATTGCCTTAGTGCCATCACTGTCTCAGTTATGACACCATTCTCCTATGACTCATTACATAAATGATGATCTAGACCTGACTATAATCTAGACCTCCTTACAAGAAACTATTTAAGGAGACTCTATCCACTACCTATACCAAGGCATGGCTTAGTTCTTATGACCTTACAACACAAATCCCTAAAGGATCAAATTTTGAATTTAAAAATGAGATGGTCAATGCCTCTCCTTCTCTGAAATGTTCGTTGATGTGCTATAATGCTAGAGCATTGTTGAGGTGGAGCAATGCTCCTGCATCATATGCACTGAAATTTTACATGGATAGACTATTTGCATGCCTTAATGATATGGGAGGGTTTCTGGACTCAAATTTGACTCACACACCCACTTTTTTAAGGAATAATTTATGAGGCACTAATTTAAGGACTATTTCTATCCCAAAAAAGGGATGTTCGAGACCTCATTGTAATGGGATATTCATTGCTAGTTTTCAACTAGGTTAAGAAAAGATGTATAATTAAAACAATTTGTTTAAATGAATATGTGCAGAGGGTATGGGACTTGATAAAGGGTTTCAAATATTTTAGCATAAAGTTTATTCCAAGAGAGGAGAATCAAAAGGAATAATCTTTAGTAGTTTCAATGTCTCTTTTTAACCCCCATCTGTCCCTTGCCAAGAACCTCTTTCTATGTTGAACCCATTTTCCACCCATTGGTATCATATAATGTCCAAGCTTTTGGAAAATATTCTAAAATGATGAACACATTAAAAAATTATTGGACGTGGCTGACAAAATTGAGAAATAAATCCCAAAAACCACTATCCTTGAACCTCAATATGAATATTAAAGGAATGACCAATATGATGAGCTTGTAATCCTAAATTTGCAAGAAAACATTCTATCTAAAGGTGTAATCTCATTGGAGTTTTTATTCAATATAGATGACTAAACATGAAAGGTACAACTAGGAGAATACCAATCACTCTGGAAATTCCAAGAAACCAAAAAGGTCAACATTGACATAGAGGAAAAATATGTTTCCCCATGTATTGTATATTCTTTGGCTTTTTTGGAAGATGTTCCAAGGATTCCTTATTATTAATTTGAGACTCTATTTCTATATTTCTATATGGTATGGGACTTACATTGTTATTCATAGTTATGATGAACATTTTTGTAAGCACATTTTTTATATTTTTGGTGGTAGATGTTATATTATGGCCCATTATTGATGAATTTTAGTAGCATATGGTACCAATTTGATATACTACTATTTTTTGTAACATCCTGCTCTTGCGAGAACAAGTTATCAACATATTCTTTGAGGACACTTGCGTGCAAGTGATCTGGTTATAGTACATGTTTATTGTTTCACTTATGGATTCTTATGATGATGTTGATGGATTATGAATTAATGTTATTTGATATATGCGTATTGACATATGTTATTGATGAGTTTTCCCTGAGTGTGCAGGACATTGACAGAGTGTGGATTTCGATGGCATCAATGGACCTCCTTGGACTATGGATTGAGTCAGGGAGTGGATTGTATTGGTTTGAGTATTTCATTTATGCATATATGACATACGATTGATTATATTATGATTTTATATATGGATCCTTGACAGTGTTTCGTTGATGGATGCATGTTGACGATTGCTTGCTAATATGACTCACATAAGGAGTAAAGGGGCCATGAACATAGACCAAATACTGAGGGAGAGGTGTGGTAGAGTCCCTGTCACGACCTACTAGTACTCCCACCATGGATCGAATTGTAGGTTAATGATTACTAGTTCAAGAGGTCCACGATGCCGTGAGGGTAGACTGAGACAGTCACTCACGAAGATTCTAAGGGGTGTGCGATAAGGGAGGGTCCTTATTCCTTAGAAGACCTTAGTCTCTTACAAGTTGGATCGAATGTAGAGTTGACTCCAAGGGTTGGACAACTACCAAAATCAATCAAAGGTGAGTGGCACCCTTGGAGCACAAAGTGCATCTTGAAGGGTACGTCGTGAAAGTAACACTTGAGTCAATGAATCTAGGTGGCCTAGAAAACCTTGAGAGAATATTTAAACCTTGTAAAATATTTAAAGATTGACGGATTTAATTAATTATTAAGGATTGAAATTATTAATTTTAAGTCCCAAATGAAATTCTAAGGCTATTTAAAATTTAATCCTAAGTCTAAGCTTGGTGAGAATACTAAAACTAAATTACAAATTAAATAAAATAGGAAAGATGTAAATCAATTCAAAAAATTAAAAAAGATGAAATAAGTCTAAAGAATTAATACAATACACATGTGTGCAGAAAATAACAAATTGGAATTTAAGATAAGAAAGGAATAAAGCATAAAAGAATGTGTACATATAGAAAGGTATCTAGAGTCTAGTTAACAATAGTATAACTAGAGAATAATCTTATTTTAACTCAACATAGATTTAGAAAGGTGTCATTCATTAATTGGGAATATGGGGAATAAAGATACAACTAGGAGTGATTTAAGGAGTGCTTTTAGGAAGGGTGAGGGAATTTGACTTTTATTAAAATAAATTGAGGAATTTACTTGTGCAACTTGGGGAGAGGGTGACAAGTGTATGGGGGAAATAATTCTAAATTATTTAATTAAAAAGAGAATTAATTGTGCAAGTGGGGAGGTGTCATAGAAAAATTCTATAAAACAAACGGCCTAAATGAGAAATGGGGGACTAATTATGAGTAAGGTTATGCTGCAGAATTTTTGACTGGTTTTACTTGTGAGAGTTGGGATACCCATCTTGAGAGAGACTGGTGGCTCTACCTTGTGAGGCAAGCTGGGAGCTAGAGGATTTCTGGTTGGGTGCGTGGCCCCTTTGCAGCTCAGGGGGCTAAGGGGGGAAGAAGAGTACCCCTAGCGTTGGCTAGAAGGTATTGGTGAGGTCTCGATGATTAGCAAGCAGGAGGGAAGAAGGAACGCCAATTGTCGAAGGGCATCCTCAAGAGTGTTAGTGTTTCATGGAAACCTGCATAGGAGATCTATCTAAAGCATACACAAACAAAGCTTATCAAGAAAAGGAAGAGAGATACACAATGAAGAATGAGAATCAATGCATATTATGATCTTATCAATGAGTGAATGATATTCACTCATATAGGCAATGCCATCCTATAATTAGAAATGCTTGCATAATAGTGATGGTCTAAGATTAAAAAGTCTAAAATAGAACTAGTCAGTTAACTCTCACTGAACTAGTGTGTCGAAAATATAAATTTCTCCAACACCCCCCTTAAACATCACTATGGAGTAAAAAATGAGTCTCAGCTACTAGGCCATTTTAGGTACTCATGTAAAATGAAACTAATGAACACTGAATAAAAACAAAGAAAAAGGGAAAACCATGTGGGAACAAAACCCCCCCTCAAAAGACGATGTATCAAAAGAAGAAAATTGCAGCTGCTAGGCAACTGTGTTCTTCACTGCAAGACGATCCCGCAAAGTCTGAAACTTCTTCTCACTTAAAGTATTCATGAATATGTAGAAATATTTATGGATCTAATGAAGTCCTTTGGAAACCTATCTAGCCTTGCACCTCTTGATCCTGTGGACCCATCTGCACCTGGAAATATTCCTTTCTGGTGGTAGTGGAACCATATATGAAGTATAATTCTTTAGGAGTGAGTCATACTCCTTCTACATGGCTTCTTTCCATAATGGATTTCCCACAACCTTATTGTAGTTCTGCAGATCAATGGATTGAACCATATAGCAATGCATGGGCATCGCAGGTTCTAAAGCTAAAAGTACACGACAAGGCTCCTCATACTGAGATCGAGTCATCCTCAAATCCAATGGATTCCCTGCAAGGTTTCCTATTGCCTGAAGTGTGGTTTGTGCCTTCTTGGTCATCTGTTGAAGCTTCGACACTGGCTTCTTATCTGGCTGTACTACCTGTTTATTTCCATGTACAGAATCTAAGTGTATGGAATCATCTCTGATGTCTAAAACTGATGGAAGAACAAGAGTATATGCATTTTTCACTGGAGGTGTATGCAAAGTACTCTCCTTATGTGTAAGTAGAATAGAGGAGTCATCGTCAAAAAACTTAGTGAATTTATACAACCTTGACTTGTGATCCACCTCACCAATTGCAATGATGGAATTGTCACGCATGTCAATTACTGAAACTGAATCTGATGTAAATTCAACCTTTTTACCTTTCTGAGTGATCTGATAAACTGAGATCAGATTCATATAAAGCTTTGCAACATGTAAAACATTCTAAAAAAAATCATTGTGGAGTTCCACTCTCCCTTCTCCTGCTACTACTACTGGAGTATCATCCCCCATGAGAATAGGGGGTCTTGAGCATGGACTCAACGAATAGAAAAAATTCCCTTTTGCTGCCATATGATGGGATGCACCATAGTATATAATCCATGAATCAAATGAGGAATTAATTACAACCAGAGCATGATGATTACCTTTCTTAGGAGTAGGATCTTCTTCCTTCTGCTTCTTGACTCCCTCTGGAATGAAGTTTCCAAGGTTGTTTTGTTGAATTTCATGTGCCATAAGATTGATCTGTTTCTTCATGCATGTGGATTCTTCATGATTCGGTTTATTGCAGTAAGTGAATTGCTTTCCCTTCTTCTTCTTCCTGAAATCTGAAGAGTCTTTGGAACCTGAAGAATCGTTAAAGGGTTTGGAATATCCCTCCTTCTCGTTCAGTTTGGATGACCCTTTTCCATCATGCATGGTGAGTGCATGTTCTTTGGGATCTTTCATGAGGCCCATCTGTATGAGTTTTGTCTGCTCTTGTGTGAGAGACTCAATGAATTGAGCCATCGTAGGCACTTTCCAATTTGTTCCAAAAAGACATCTGCCAGAATGGAAATTGGAGCCATATACAACGTATTCTGGTCCTAGCTTGGCCAAGATTGTTAGAATAAGTTGTTTCTCTTTTCTAGACTTGTCAATACCACATTCACCCAAGCTCAAAATCAAAGACTTCAATTTAGTAAAGAAATATTGTATATTATCAAAAATTTTAGGGTCTAAGGTATTCAACTGTACCTCAAGCATATGACCTCGCATCTCCTCCTGCTTTCCAAAGAGTCCTTACAAGGTGGTCCAGAGCTCATTTGGAGTCTTTCATGCATAAACATGAAACCATAAATTGGTGGAGATTAACTCAAGAATTAGTCTTGTGACCTCATCCTTACGGTTCACCCATTTGGTCTTCTCAAGCGCTGATGTAGGCTTTGTTTCTGTCGCCATCATCAAATTATATAGTCATTTTCTTTTGAGTTGGAATGCAGCCTTCAACTTCCATTCCAAATAGTTGTACGATGTGAGTATTATCACCAGACTTGATTGAAAAAGTTGCATCACCTCCATCCCTGCTATTGATTCTGAAAAGATCCTGAAAACCCAGATTGTGGATTCTGAGATTTGACTGACGGTGTTATTGCAACTATATATATTATAAAACAACTATATATTATAAAATATGATGTGGGTTTTGGATATTTTTAGTGAGCATGAGAATCCCTATGTTATACGTCTCTGGTAAAAATTTCAGCATGATCTAGATCATGGATTTCGCGATATCACAATTTTATTGCAGAAAACCAATTTTTGGAGGGCTGCTGAATCGTCGCACCATAGAGAAGGATAAAGTGAAATGATGCTAAATCGTCACACCCTACTGAAGGACACAGTGTGACAATTGTGAGAAACTAAATCACCGCACCCCAGATGAATAACACAGTGCGATCATCGCACTTTTCAATAGGGATAGGCCGTGATGATTCCAATCGTCGCACCTTTCGATAGGGATAGGCGACGACGATTGCAGAAACTAGGTTTACTCAAGGACGCTTTCTCTCTTCTTTGGCTTGTCTGGGTTGCTCCAAGAAGCTCGACTCTGATACCATGTCATTTTTTCATGGAAACCTGCACAGGAGATCTAGCTAAAGCATACACAAACAAAGCTTATCAAGAAAAGGAAGAGAGATACACAATGAAGAATGAGAATCAATGCATATTATGATCTCATCAATGAGTGAGTGATCTTCACTCATATAGGCAATGACATCCTATAATTAGGAATTCATGCATAATAGTGATGGTCTAAGATTAGAAATTCTAAAATAGAACTAGTCAGTTAACTCCCACTTAACTAGTGTTACTCCCACTGAACTAGTGTGTCAAAAATAGAAATTCCTCCAACAAAGAGTGCCAACATAAAAGAACACCTTCGACTTCTTCATCATCGTTTACGGTATTCTTATTTGAGTTTGAATTTTATTTAATTAAATTTTCATATATGGCCTCTAGAAAACTTGTCGTAATTGTATTTTTATTATGATATCGAAGTGACCAGATCTTGATGGTTGTGAAAACTAGGCAGGGCTAATTAGTATTGGAGTTTGTCAAAATTTCCAATTTGGGTATTTGTATTTTCCTAGTTATTGGGTCCTTCATTTTAACCGAGAAATTAGAACTTATGGTTGTTTCCAGTGTAATTTATAGTCCTGATTCTAGTCTAGTGGTATCTCGGTAATCGCTGGAGCATCCAACATTTTAATCATTATGTTCACAATGAGGTTTGGCCTTCCATGGAACTAAGATGGTATGGCCTGCCAAGTTTTTGAAAAACTAATTTAACTTATGTAGAATAGAATAGTCCCAGTAATAGTCTCGTCCTTTTCTCTAGCGTAGGATTAACGTACTCCCCTATCTCAGTCCTGGCTCTCAACGCAAATGGTAGTCAAGTAGTCTGGGACTCAAGAAAAGAGAAAAGAGACTAAAATCCTTCTACTAAAAAACATTTTCAGTCCGCCTCAGATTCATGATAAACTGGATCTCTTGTTTCATGAGAGCAGAATTGTTGGTGAATATGTTGGATAATTGTTAGTTGGCGAATTGTCTATTGGAAAATCCTTCGTTGTTGATTTGTCTTTTGTAAGAGAATAGGTAAGCTATTAGCTATCGGCTTCTATTATCGATTACTTCCTTCCTCACCCACTTCCCTTAATCAATGTGACAAAAAAGTGCATCGAATGCCTTCTCGAATGAGAGTTCCACAAATTACGAGCCAACCTTCCCGATCCCTCAGATCCCTCATCTCCATCCACGACTGAAACCGCATCTCAATGTTCAGTACCCACATCATCCATCTCCAAATGATGGCCCTTGAACCCTTGCCCAAATCATAGATGGGAGCTTCGGTTCACATCCCTCGGTTCGATGCTTGGAACACCTACCATTTTACATCCACACCGCAACTAGATCTTTGGGAGTTCTCCAACTAGGGACACTTTCAGTTTGTTTGATTTTGACCTCGGCAATGCCTCTCGAATGATCTTCAAAATCCATCAAGTCATCTCATATGGAACCATAGTTCAGTTGGTCACACATCCATCGTATCCATCTCTCGTTCGGGAAAATTTTGAGGCAGTCTGGTCTGGCGTAATCGTAGGATAGGGGCAGTTAGATAAATTGTGCTCCTTGACAGAAAGGGACTCTCCTTAAGGGTTAAACCTCAAGTGAATTGATCTGGGTGTTTCCACTGATGCGTTGAGCACTTATTTGGCCCCCCATGGGCTCCTCTTACCTCGTGGCTTGCACTTGGTGTTGTGACTTGGCATATGTTGTGTGCGGGTGGCATTATGGCTTCAACTTGGTGTTGTCGATGCTCTTTGCTTGATGTAGTTGGTGGTATTCATTGTAAGGTGGAGCCTCATGACCTAGCCCAACACTTTTACCCTGGCAATAGATTACCATCCTTCCTTAAGATTCAATAATTGTATTATTGTTTTATGTCTTGTCCTCGGGATTTTCGTGCTACCTTGAAATGCTCACATAAGGAGCCATCCCAAGTCTAAACTAGCTAAAACAAACCAAAATCCCACCTTAAAATTAATTAGAATAATAAGCAACGATTGTGGTTTTCATTAATTCCTTCCCGTGGATACATAGTGGTGGATTTCCTTATTGTACTATTGTGATCCTTCCTTCGCCTAAGCCCTTTTTAATGGGATGAGTAAAGCAGTTGATTCCTTGGTTCATTGCCTTATGTTTGGGTTTCTCTTTCACATAAATGGATATGTAGGTGGCATAGGAATTCCTTGTATACATAGCTAATTACTTGATCAATTAACTCTTCCTAAGGGCCTGCATTACTCAACATTTTAATTATACCATGATGCTGTGTGTATTGACATCCTACATAGAGTGAAGTATGTATTAACTCCTCCTAGTTTACTTTATGGACTAAGTTGATCACCTCGACTTATCATTACTTACTTGGGATTGTAATTTATTAAATCCCCTTATGCCTCACTTAAAGAGGTTTAGGGTCTCCATTGGTGTTTGATTGATTGTAATTAATTTGTTTTATCTTGTTTTTCTCAACGGATTCCCATAAGTAAGATGGTGTATATGGGTTGTAGAGGTTACTTGACACAAAAACTTGAACAATTGAAAAGGGTACTTGACCCTATTAACCCTGACCTTGGAAAAATTCGTTATGATGACTTGAAGCGGTACCTTATATAATTTACTATGCCTTCGTTCTTTTATTATCCTTATGTTTATTTTCATACTCAATTGCACTTAACCATTGCTTGAAGTTGATTAAGTAAGGCATAATTCTTGTACTTCCCTGTATGTCTTATGGCCTAGTTGAGGATTGTGTTACTTTATGGGAGGATTTATATACTATTAGTGGTTAGCTCCTTGCTGTCATTTCTTCTCTAAATGATAATGGAATTAATGTGCTAGAGTAACATTAAAGGGGTGTGGTGTAGAATTTGTTTATGTAAATGGCAATCATGTCTTGTGGGTAAGAACGTTCCATAAATCCTTCCTTGATTGTTAAGTAGTCATAGATGGTAATTGCGTAATAAAATTGATAGATGATAATTTAGTTGGACTAATGTTGAATGCTTCGGAGGTGGAAAATTTTATTTATTAAATTGATGTATGTTGTAATAGAAATTCCGTCACACCATGAACAACTGCTAGTTAATATTTATTGATTGATCTGTTGGATTTCGACTTAATTGTATTAGAGGGATTTAGATACCTCCTTGTTCCTCAGAACAGGCTCCAACCCTGAGACCTTAATGTTGGATTACTGAGAGTGGTGGTGAATCAGTAATAGAGCAATTTAATCCTTTTTCTCCAAAAATAAAAGTGTTATATCAATGTAGAATTATCATCCAATAGTTACAGAATAAATAAATAGTGAAAAAATGAGCAATCACACACATACACAATACACCAATGTTTTTATGTGGAAACCCAAAGTAGGAGAAAACCATAGAATGTTTTTTCTTATATGTCTTGAAGAATTACATTCATTGGAAGCACCAAATTCCTTTGTTTTTCAGCTGCAACTGGAAGGAGGCTCCAAACCCCTAGTTTCTCAGCCTACAACCTGAGGGAATCTCCAACTCCCCAATTCTCTGGCTACAACCAGAAGGAGGCTACAACCCCCTATGTTCTACGGCTACAACCGGAAGGTGGCTACAACCACCTGTCATTTCCCCATCCAACCACCCTGAAATATAAATGTCAAATGTATACAACCTGTCACTGTCATTGAATTAACCACTGCCACTGTCAACCTGTCACTATCAAATTATACCAATAACCTGTAAAAACCTGTACCAATTGTAACACACTGTTTCCCCCAGATTGTAAATATAACTGAACTGGCCAAGGACTATGGTAAAACTCATAAGTATGAATATGTGATGTAAATGGACTTGTAGGAAGAGGTCAATGAATGTAAATAACAATTTGAATTTATTGCAGAACTGCTGAGAGGGGATGTGCAGAAAAGAGACCAC
>SNQJ01S0019472.1:25238-38029 GCA_010110895.2 Picea sitchensis | reverse complement strand
TTCACTTTTGCCAAAAGTGACATTATGCACTTTAACCAAAGTCAAAGTACAAATAGACATAAAGTACTAGGACAAAGTGCCAAATGACTTTCCCACATGTGCTAAGGAGGGAAAACACATGGGGAACACCTCCTCAGGTACTAAACTTAACACAGGACACGTCCCAAATCCGTGTCCTACATGTGCCTTGCAAGTGTCCCAATTTCAGGACATATGTCATGCATAGGAAAGGTCTCAGACTCATGTTTTCTCATGCAAGTTGGAGTTGTGAGCTGTTTTGGTGTACAACTGATGGTTATTTTGCCCTACTAATGTTATTTAAAGAGGTCCCCACCCCCTCCATTTCACCCACCCTAGTAATTAATGGTAATATTAAATTCTTAAAGTTTACTTAAATTTTTAACATTACCATTAATTGTTTCAAGATGTTTGAGAGTGGTTCCAACCTCATTGGACTTCATATGGAGAAAGTAGAATTTAAGGTCCGATTCAAAATTCAGCAGACTTAACGGTTTTCAGGATTTCAAGATTGGCAGGATTGCAATGTTTCCACTGGATTCTATAATGACAGTATGGAACTAGCATTTAATCAAGAGGACCAAGCCTTTATGTACCTCGATGTTGGTGGCATTGATTGTTGAACTCTTTTGTCTTGACACTAGTAAAAATGTACCCTTCACTCAAGTATAAACTCTTATGTTGAACTCTTCTCTTTGTCATCATGCCAGGTGACTTAGTGGTGTATGTGCACACCAACCTCTGTCTCATTTACAAGCATAGGGAATAATGGTTGACGGGAAAGACAAAGATGTGGGATGTGTTTCCCGATGATATGGGTTTGGACAACAGTGTTGAATTGGCATTAGTCAACTTGGATCTTAATGAACCAGTGCTAGAGTCGATCAATTTTCATGATGGTGATCCTCTCGAGGGGTCATCCTCCACACCAGCAGATGCACGGATTGCAATGTATATAGAGGAGGAGGAGGAGGATGGAGGAGAGAGCACCAGTAGTGATGCCAATCTTGATGATTATGACATGGAGGACTATTGACAGTCACGACTCATGAGCTATCAGATTCTTCCATCTACGGTTCTATTATCTACCCTATGGTTATTTTGTATTTGCCATTGGTATTCCCACCTATATTATCAGTGGCTTTGACTCAATATCTATGTGCATTTTGATTTTGATGACTTATTGAGATTGAGAATGTTGCAGCTTATGGTTCTAATTTCTTGTGTGTTCAGGGTTTGTCATTTGATCAACATTGATGTTACAATGTATAAAAAATCATGATTTATCAGTTATGTTACATGTTTAAAGTTTTGTATCATGTCAATCTTCTAGTTTCTAACAAAATATGAATCTTTATGTCTAAATTTCATTTTTGTATGTGTAATTTTCAAAAAAAAATCATTTATATATATATAAACATGTGTTTTTGGGGTTGAAATTTCACGTGTCAGATACTCGTATTTCTGTGTCCTCTGTGTCTCGTGTCATCGTGTTAGGTGACTTAGGTTCCCACCTGTCCAGGACTTTGTTCTTTCTACAACCCTTGGCAATAAAGATCAAATCAATTACTCTCTTGGGGACTATATTTGTGTTCAAGTGTGTGAGAACTTCTATCTTTTAACATAGGCTCTTACTTTCTTCTATTGCAAATTTAAAATGATTCAAACTTGTTGGATTCAAATAGTTTTTGTTTGCCTACTCTTTTTCTTTCATCCACTCGTAACTCCATCTCTAGGACCAGGCACCAGTCATTTACTTTACTTGTTTTAGTCACTTTTTATAAAGGCCAATTAATTGAATATCTTGCATCCTCAAAAATCATGTTGGATTAGATTGCAAGGGGATCACTTGGGCTCAACTTTCGAGGTTATTCCTAAGTGTTTTCTGCATCTTTTAGGCCGAAGTAGCTTGTTGTTAGCTGTGTTTTTACGCAAAATCAATAACATACTATAGCATATTTTCGATTTGCATGCATTTCAAATTATTTGCAATAAAAAATTTGCATTGATTTAGTGTTTTCCTTCAATTTTGAGGTGTAATTGCTTGCTTTTTTTTAACATTTTAGTGCAGAACAGCAGGAGATTATCACCTACTAGTGACCATATTAGGTGATTTTAACATATGAAGTCATGTTTTAGGCTTGTTTGCTTGTTGCCAACTCATCATACTTGCTGGTTTTATCTAAAAATTAGGACAGCCACATATTTGATCAATTTAAGATCAATCTAACCCCCTAAAAACCATATTGTATACCTTAGATCATTTAGGGAAGCTCCCATGTGGTTGGCAAAGCACCAACCCAAAGCGAGAAAGGAATAGAGTGAGGAGATATTGGAGATATTGGCTCTTTTTCTAAAAGTTATCCAGACTCCTTTAATCTTTGCAGGAAAGGAATTTCCAGGTGATAACATGCCCATTATGTACGTTATTGTTTATATTAATGGTCAAAGGTAGCATTTTATGCCGAAGAAACCAATTTTTTAGAATTTATAGATTTTGCTTGGCATAATGGCCATTAAAGGGGTGTTATGATTAATGTCCATTAATAATAAATGTTGTGTACATACGCTGCAGTGTGCACAAGCATTGTGCCTAGAACTATGTAAATTTGTAATTAGTAATCATAATATAAGAGATGTTAGTTGTATTTCAGTTTGCATTTAGAACAAACTACCACAATAGACAAGTGAATGACACATCATCTCTATTTTTTAAGTAATTCATTATTGATATAAAACCATTGAAGCATCACGCTTTCATTTCTCTTTCATCTCTCTCCACTTGTAAATGTTTAACAAAATAGTTCAATATAGCATTTTGGAGGATGTAGTATGACCTTCTCTCTCTATCTCAGATCTGTCGAACTTTTATTATTGATATCCAATTGTTTTCTAAATAATCAACCACTAAGTATATTGTTTGATGTGTGTAACCTATTTAGGTATTTGGTTCGCATATTTAGCATTTTATTCAAGAAATCAAGAGCTCCATCTCCTCTTTATTTCAATCTAAGAAACATTTAGTGCATGTAGTTACTTCTAGAAGCAAAAGCCATATAACCAGAGTTCGTTCAAGTATTGCCAAGCTAGTGTACCAACAATTTTGTAAATATCATATTCCAATGAAGTACAACTTTCTTTATGAATAAAAGAAAAAGGAAAAAAAAAAACAATCCCTTATATAACTAAGCCTAATACTAAACAAAACAAATAAGAATAGCTCACCTCTAACCTAGTTGGTTAAGTCAAAATTAAATGAAATCGATAAAGACCTATCCATTCAAAAATGTTTGGAAAGCCTGCAGAGGTTTTTACACTGATCAATGTTTGGGACTCTCAGGCATAGTCCTATCAAACTTAATGACAACCCTTTTCCCATGACTTTTTAGTTAGCATTGAAGAAGTTTTCACACAGCTAAAATACTTTGCCTATTCATTACTCAAGTTCAAACCATTGTAGTCAATTGTAGTACATCTACTTCTAAACAAGTATTTCCTTCTTGAAAAAATTTACTTTACTACATAGATATCTAGGAGCATCACATGATTTTGAGATTTTAGGCTATGCAGGACTGTACGCCATAGCTTAAGATGAGTATTTCCTTTTATCAAAATTGCAGCTTAAGCCTTCATGCTCCTCTATGTTTTTATCATTATAGCATACTTAAGTTAAAAAGAAAATGCATACATATGTGCTAACAATGAATCAAGCGAGAAGCTCAACAATAGGTATTGAAATACACTCACTTCATAGTAGCGACGAAATGTTATTGCATCACCTAAAACTCCAGGATTAGCAAAATTGACCATAGCAAAAAACTCCTCAAGATCATTCTGCATGAATAAAGATTATAAGAAATTATTATAGCATAAAGAAGTCCATTATACCAAAAAAGCACATTAACTGTCATACTTGTAAGCTAGTAACTTTCCTGCATGGGTGTCCCAGACAACAAAATCCGCCTATGGCATTTGAGATTGGCTAAAGCCTGTTCCAACAACACTGCCTCATAAAACATATCACACCAAAAAGGAAGCAGACAGTTGAATATAAATAAAATTTTCCAAGCAACAAATATATTTTAAATCTACGTCAAAATAAAATAAGCCTTTAGCTAAACTTACTCGATTTGTAATTGTTTGATCATTCTTAAGCCTGTGAGCTTCATCACAAATAAGAAGACAACAACTTCCTTCTTTCTCAAACTTGGATGAATGCATGCGAAATGTCTCGTACGAGATTATCATAACCTGTGAATTCAAGCATTTCTTCATTTAACACTAGAGAGAGAACCGTACCATTTTAAAAAGCAAACCACTACCACACTAATCAGCACCTCAGAAGGGAAAATTTACCTGGAATGGGGAACGAGGGTCCAAAAAGCTGTTGATCCCAGATAGCACATCTGCACGACTCGTCTCACACATTGCAATGACACGAACTCGTCCTTCAAGCCATTTCGTTATTTCTGATTCCCAGTTGCTTACAAGGCTTGTTGGAGTAACAATTATCACTCGCTTAGCCATTGGTTTGTCATCAAAACCTTGCCGAAGAAGGGTGTACAGAAGTGTAATGGATTGTAACGTCTTCCCTAAACTGCAGAAATTTTATTTTATAACCAAGATGTCTCTAAAGACATAACTTGAACAAAAAGTACAGTTTTCCACCAGCCAAGACAATGCAGTTAACAAGGAAGAATAGGTTAGATTTTCACCCCATGTCATCTGCCAAAATGCAGCCAGCAAGACTTTCATCAACTTTTGAGAAGTCTCGCAAGCCTGTGATGCATTCAAACATAAATTGTACACCTTCCCTGCACTTATGCCAATGATGTTTCAAAAATGTATCTTTGAGCTAATTTTAAAATCAGAGAAAAGATTAAATATAATAACAAAACAAATGCAAAGCAATGCAGGCCATAATCTTGTGAAAAGTTACACTTTAATTAACCAAGAAGCTGCAGCAAACCATCTTCTGAGACCTTTAAGTTTTAGACTCTAGAGTGCCCAACAGAATACAAAAAGCTGCAGCCATTGATTATATGAGGCCACTTAGTGTTGCTTATATATATTTATTCAAAGATCACAGAATATCTCTGCACTATCCTTACACTGAAACATCGCTGTAATGATCAGCCCATCCATGCAGCAATACTTTGAATAAATGGATAGTAACAAGTTACAACCAACCAATCTAACATGTGTCCATATAATATCCATGAAATGGCCTCCAACAAAAATGATTAGGAGTGCATCAACTCCAATGGCTCATTGCACAGGAAAATAACAAGTGTTATAAGGCATGTACCTCTGGTGTGGCCGAAGGAAACGAACAAGGATGGGATCCACTACTATTGGTTTAGATTTTGCTCCATCACCACTTATATCTTCAGGTTGCCACAATACAAGAGGCTCAATGCCAGGAGGAAGACATGGTTCCTCCTCTGGAGACTCTTCCACGGGCAATTTTGCCAAAGATGGCATATTAGTGATGGGAACCAAAGCTGGTCTCTGAGAACCCCACGGGACAAACCGTTTCCTTGCAAGAAGGCGACGAGCAAGTTGTTGGTTGTTGTTAACTTGACCATTAGAACAGGGAGATTTGAAAGGCTTTCTTGCAATAGCTGCACCATCTGATACCGAAAGGACTTTGGGAAGTAGCGCTTGCCTTCTCACCACAAGATCACCCCTGTTAAGCAATAACAAGCAATTAACCACGATAAGTAAAATAAATTTAAGAAAAAATAATACACAAGATTTGTTCCAATTCTCCAAGGAGAAAATTTAGGTGGCTGTTTTCCAATGAGCTGCCATTTCTTAAAAGCAATTTCCAAGGTGACTTAATGCTAAATAATGCTGGAAGAACTTTTAAAGTACACTTTTTAGCAGTATTCTCAACAACAATATTCATAGGCAAAAATTTGTAAAATACTGCATTGAATTATGAACGTTTAACTCTAAAAAATAGCATGTACTACAACTTTACTTGAGATTTACCTCAGTCCTTGATGGGGATAGTTACTGAAAAAATCTTCTAAAATAATCCCTTGAGATATTGAGATGTAATTCAAAAAGATAATATAGCATTTGCCTCGGTCCTGGATAGCAACAGTTATGGAATGTTTTTCTCCTATAGACTGTTTCTTTCATTAATTTTTCAACACTTAAGAGGCAATTTCTTTTTATGGTAAATAAAAATTATATTAAAAAGAAAATAATGTACAATAGTACAAGATTACACGCCAATCATACTGCCTCTGCTGGCCTGCTTTAGGGTCTAATATCCAAAATTTGACCCTTGGAATGCCTTGAAGACAAGACTGATAATCATTTCTACTTTGATAGATAAACATGGTTGCTTGGATACTGTGATTGATCAGCCTAAAGATAGAACATTTGTGTTGCCTGTTAAAATGTTGACAAAAATCTCTATTTGATGCATCTTTTAGGATCCAGATTAGCCACATCACAATCTTCATTGACGAAGATAAACATCCTTCATGGACCGCAATTTTCCTTGATCGGGGAGTCATACAGTGAGAATAAATTTGCTGCCCTTATTTTCCTTTTTTTTCTTTACTTTAAAAATTTCAGAAGGAACTGATTCCCTTCCTTTTTCTGTCGAATCCTTCAACTCTCCCTGCAAAATTCCCCCAGGACTCGAGAGGGATACTAGGCAAGGAGACCAACAAATCTCATTTCGAGAAACAAGCAACAGTTTCTTCCTGCACGGAGCCATTGATACTAGGCGTTTCTTTTTCAACTACAAGGTCAGCAACTTTGGTGGAGACGACAACCTCCACCAAGTGGTCATGTTCCTCAGTGCCATGCCACCAAGTGGACCCGCAATTATTCCTCTTTCTACCCTTTTCCCCAAAAGGTTTCTAGAGATCCTTAAGAGTCTCCACACAATGATTTGGACAAGAGCTGAGTCGCTGACAGGCACTAATAGGAAAAACATGAACTGCATCTCAAGAACACCTGCTTGGAGTCCAATTTTCACTTTCAGAATTTATCAACCAGATTAATCCATATATCTTTAGGCAGACCATATGGACATCCACATCAATAGACAAACCGATATAGGTTGATATATGCCTTCTAAGAGTTTCAGGGGAACAGAAATGAAACTTCCCAGAGCATTTCCAATAGAGGTCAGAAATTCATGTGCCCAAAACTGCAAAGCCGGGTTGGGAAGCTTTCCCTCTTTTCCTTTCTTTATTCCAGTCAACCCTTTATCTACAAATTCTGAAGCAAATGGGTCATCCAAAGCCAAAGGGTCCTCCAATGGTCCCACTTGCCTTTCACAGCTCAGAATTTCAAAAGCAACCGATTCCCTTCCCTTTTTCATCAGATCCTTCAAATCCAACAACTGAATTCCCCCATGAGGGATACCAGGCAAAGAAACCAATAAATTCTACTTTGAGAAACCAGCAATACTTTCCATCTCCTTTGAGCCATTGATACTAGGCTTTTCTTTTCCAACTACAAAGTCCACAACTTTGGTGGAAGCCATAACCTCCACCAGATGGTGATGTTCCTCATCGCCATGCAACCAATTGGGTCTACAATTATTCCTCTTTATATCATTTCCCCCAAAAGGTTTATGGAGATCCTTAATAGTCTCGACGCAACGTTTTAGACATGAGGTCATCAAGAGCCCATAGGAAAAATACGATAAGTATCTAAAGGCCACTTGTCCTTGGCCTAGTTTTTGATTTCAAACTTTATCAGTTACCTTAATCCATATTTCTACATGTAAACCATTTGTAATATCCACTTCAATACACAGCCTACCATAGGTTATGATATGCCTTCTAAAAGTTTTAGGGGAACAAGAATGAAACTTCCAAGGAGCATTTCCAATGGAGGCCAAAGATTCATGTGGATACAAGTGCAAACGTAGGTTGGGAAGTCTAACCCCAAAGCCCGCATAGGAGATCAATTTAAAGTGTTTACAAAAGGGATCAAACATGGACCTAGTGTTTCATGCACAAGCCAACACATCCCAAAACCCAAGGCCTAAAATGAAGGTCATGCTCCCTATCCTTAGCATAGTTAAGCTCCACAAGAAAGAACCCTCGAGCACATGGATAAGATGTGGGTGTTTCAATACCCAAAGAACCCATTGATGCAGCTTTGAGAGTCAATGCCAAAACCCATTAAAACGACACAATAGACCATGGGTCAAGGAAAATTCTTCTTGGTTCCAAACCTCCTAGCCAAGGGAAATAACAAGAATCAAAGCAACGTTCTCCATGTCGAAGTATCCAGCGGGAGAAAGTGAAGCTTTAACATGGCCAACAGGCAATATAGTTGTAATACCCCATTTTGACCTCTTGTTTTGTATATATTTGGCTATGTAATATTTGACATGTGATTTAGCATTTTGCTTGGGTCGCTAGCCATGTGAATCATGTACACAAGGACCCCAATGTAAATGTTGTAAATAATTGTACAAATTCTTAGTTGGAGCCTAAGGCCAAGGCCCAACTAGAGAATAATTGACATCTTGGACATGGAACATCATGAACATCATGCGACATAGGATATGATGGACATCTGGGTTATGATAGACATCGAGGACAAGATGGACATCTTGGTTTGTTGATGCCATGTATTATGTAAAATGTGAATATGAAATATAATGAAAGATGTCCCAGGATGGTTGTAAGGAGAACAAGGGGGCTCTCCTCCTGCACAAGGGAGGATTCCCTAATAAGCCTATAAACATGTCCTTTGTATAGTTGACAATAAAATTAGATTTGTAGAATGAAGTTATTTTTGTTTTTAGGTAATGAAGTGAGAATTCAAGCAAGACCCAGTGCCTTGTCTTTGGGTAGATGGAGTCAAAGCCTAACTTGATGAATAAGTTTGAAATGTAAAGGAGAAAATAGCAAGTTATTTAGTACAGGAACACTACTGATCAAATCAGCCACACTGATGCATAGAAGAGAATGAAAAGTTCACAAAGATGCCATTTCATCACCAAATTAAACATCAACCAGTATATGGTACAACCATCAAAGCAAAGGGAACAGCGAACACTCATCAAAGATGAATGAATAGTGGCCCTTTTCTTCATTAACATATCTGGTTACATCAAAAGATTAAGAACGTTGAATGCTTCTCATAAAACCTTTCTCTACATGCCAAAACAGTCCACAGAAAGATGTGTAATCAGTCCCAGAAAGAGAGATATACCAAAAGATTATAATGTAGCAACCCCAAGCACTAATGTGATCTACAGCAAAGAAGAAGAGAACATAGTTCACCAAATGTCTTGCCTCCTGTTATCACACAGTTTGTAGATAGGAGAAGAGGCTACAAAGTAGAGAATCAAACTGGCGTAACAGGAACCTATCCCACCCAATGTCACCACGATGGGATGGCTCTTTCTCTTTAGGGAGGTGAGGCCCAGGGGAGACGTCCCCGGTGACCTGGGGTTTTGAAGAAGCTAAAGGATAATCAGACAATGACAAGTTTCCCCCTTCACAGATCACCACCAATCAGATGTTCCCGGCTAAACAGCCAATAATAAAATAAAACCCAAAGAAGTGTACTTGCCTGGAACAAAACAACAGCAAACTGATACGTGCAAGCTATTCAATGGGTTAGTACTTCATATGGAGACTATTTAATGTTCAATATAAGCAATTTGAAAGTAAATGTTGACGAAGTCGATGTTTACAAAATAGTAGTAAAAGTAAATGTCATTTCACCAATAAATACTAGAACGATATGGCATTCAATGCAACAAATTGATACTTAACTCAATTAATGCTTTTAACTACCATTCAATTGCTCATAAAATGAAATGTTGTTGTATTAAAGATGTAATAACCAAGGATGGCGTCAACAGCTAGGGTTAGTAAGTTAGCTAGAGCTAGGGTTAGTGTAGTTAGGGTTTCAATTGAAAGTTTTGAGAGTGTTTAGATCAAGTTCTTACTTCAACGATGGAGGAATTAGATCAGTGCCTTAGGGTTTAATGGAGTCATAAATGAAGGACGCACAGGTTGAAGGAGGCAAGATTTCACGGACTAGAGGGAAAAGTTTTGAAGTGCTGCTAAAGCAGGGCCTCAAAATCGGAACCCTAGGGGAGAGAGGCTCACACCGGTGTTGCTAAAGCAAGGCCTCGTGCTCTCTCCTCCTTCCCGGCAAACGACTAGCTCAGATGAAGCACAAAATCAAGACAAGAAGGCTTAATGAGGGAGAGTGTTGCTACAACAAGGCTCTTTCATCAAACCCTAAAAGTAAAACGGCCCTAAGTGTAGATAACCTAGGCCTGGGACGTCTTCTTCCTCTTGGATTCTAAATGGTACGGCTAGCACAGGGGAAAGAGAAACAAGGAGTGTAGCTACGGCTAGGCTCTCTTTTTCTCCTTCAATGGCTGAAAGTTTCTCTATCAGGAGACATGAGACAAGGACCTACTTGTGTGCTTGTCACCTAGGGTTTTGATTCAGCAAAATAAATAAACATATGCAAGAAATTAAACTACAACCATTCATTCAAGAAGTTTTGTAGAAAAAATACTTACAATTCATCAAGAAATAACCATGCAAACCCTAGTTGTAACACCTTCCTTCAAGAGAAACACCATAAAATCCCAAAAATTGTCTTCCTTCAACAAGTGCGCCTCACTAGATCAACCAAAACCCTAGAATAGGGCGCAAATTTCAGACCTCACTAATGAGTGAGTTAGTTGTGATAAAAAAATGAGGATCAAAATCCTCAATATATACTGCATCAATGACCTAATTTTACTTTTTAGGTCATAAAAAGGCCGACAAGGCCATAATGTCGATCATACTGTTTTTATATTAAATGCTAAATAAAAACCCTAATTAAGCAGAAAAGAGAGTAAAAGCCCCTTCAAGGGAGGCGCTAGCCCTTTCCAGGGCAAATGAGACATCCAGGAGCAAAACGTTAGCCCCCCAGGGGCCTCTCCAACATACCACACATGCCACTGCTGCCCAGTCTGCCTCCAAAAGCGTCCATGCAGCTAGATGACGTCATGGTGAAGATAGGGACGTCCTAAGACTTCCAAGGCTACCGTTCCACTGAAAAGGGGTCATTCCCCCTAGGTCTAGTCATGTCGGAGTGTCTTTGGTGGAACATCCTCTTCCTCTCAGGTGCAAAACCCCTGATCAAGCTCTGTCCTGTCTCTGCCCCCTGATGGGGTCTCAGCATCCATCTAGTGGGCTCTTCAACCCCATGGAGGTCCGAACTGGTCATCTCCCCATGTGTACCGGTCCAAATGGTACCTGTCCATCGAGCATGATCCTGCACATCAAAAGCTACGCCCTCCATGGAATCATCAGTCACAGGGATCATAGCAATGTCAATCACATCTCATCATCAATATTATTAAACATATGCATAAAACCCCTAATACATCAGTCAATAGATCAAAGACATTACAAAAACCTGCAATACAAGATTGGAGAAAAGGACAAGGCGTCCTATTGGGCTAGTGTCCACNACTTCACCATGGGACCCCGGGAGTTTTAAACCTTTGGACATGAGCAAAATCCCAGGATACCCAAGACAAATGCCCCCTATATCCAAGAAAAGATGGCTCTCTGGATTCACTGGTAGGAATGGGGAAAGAGCCGACTTTCATATGAATGATTTTTATTCTTACTTTAGGCTCCACCCTGGTGCTGATGAGGCTGAAGATGTGGTAATGAAACTTTTTGCAAACACTCTTCATGGATATGCTAGGGAATGGTATTATAACCTTCCTGATGCTAGCATCACCTCTATGGACCAGTTTGAAGAAGTCTTTCTTGAAAAATGGGGCATTAAATCAGAGGACATTCCACTACTTCTAAAGAACTTTGAAGATATAAAACAAAGGGAGAATGAAACCCTTTTTGACTTCCAGAGCAGGTTTGAGGGAACTTTATATCGAATTCTGAAAAGCCATTACCCTGAAAGGGAGTATGTTGTTCGTCACTATACTCATGCGATCTTGCCACACCTAGGTGTGCCCCTCCGTAAAAGGGCCCCAAAGACGCTCGATGAAGCTTATGGCATGGCTAAAGAAATTAAATATAATATCTTCTCATAAGGCATGAATGACCTCTTCACCTCAAGTACTCTTACTATGGAAAGTTTGTATTCCCATGAAGACCTTGTTGATGATTTCCAAAAATAAGGGAAGCAGACTGTCATTCAACATGAGATGATTGAGAACATGATTGAGGAGCAAGAACTTGAACGGAATGATGAAGTGTCCACCTGTGCTCCTCCCACTGATGAAATCATGCAAGAACCTGTCTCTCCTATGCAACAAAGCGAAGATGAAGTTAGTCATTTTCCACTTCAAAATTCTAATGATACTGTGTTGCTTGATTCAAAAGAAGAAGAGGAAATGGAAGCCTCGGATGAAATAGAAGTTGTCCGTGAGGATGAAGAAACAACACATGCTGAAAAAACCAGAGTCCTCGAAGTACCTGCACAAGAAGAAACAGTAAGTTACCTTCCTCTCATAAATTTTGATGATGCTTTACCATGTAATGAAAAGGAAGAGGAGGATGAATCTTCAAATCCTGCATGTTATGATACTGATACTGATATAGCTGATCTGGATGAATTCATACATGCTGGAAGACGTAGGTGGGATGTAATTGGTTATGACCTTGATCCCATCTATGACACTGAAAGTCATCTCCAGTTGTTTCCCTTGCAGTTGTCATAGCAGATTACTTATGACCAGTGGCAACAAGGAGATGAAGTCTTTACTAGTAGCTTTCAAAACACCAAGGATG